>JASDQU010585329.1:67614-79776 GCA_032191745.1 Picea mariana
CCGCGTGCAGTAAGAGGACAGCAGGCGGATGCCCGCGCCCAGTGAGAAGTTAGGGCGCGGGTTACTTGTTTTGAAGGGTTTTTTGAGGAGTTACTCAGCATGGCTTTGGCTAAGAAGAGGCATGATTTGGCCTGATGCCAGGTAAGCAGGGATAGTGCAATTTAGGGTTATAACAGTTTCTCTATAGGTAGGGTGGGAGAATGCCTACATGTGGGAAAAACAAGCGTTTTCTCGAATCTTCTAGAGGGAGAAGCTTCTATGGTGAGGTGGCATCCGAATGGTTTGGATCTTACTCGCTTTCATGATTTAGTGGGATCATCCTAACCTCCTCACCTTATCCTCTTCAACTTATAAAAGGAGAGGATTTATCATGGAGAAAGTTAGCTTTGGTTAGCTTGGAGCTTTTGGGATTAGCTTGGATTGGATTGAGCCACTTTGTCAAGATAGATTGTGAATATTATCAGATCTGTGCTCTTAGAATTGTTTGAGTGAAAGTGTGTGGGGAACAAAGGATAGTTGGAAGGGACCTTATGACATCAAGGCCATTGTTGTAATCTCTCTTTCACATTTAATATGATATAGTAATGTGATTCTTTCCTATAAAGCTTGTTGTGTTTTATTGTATGATTCCTTGATCACATACATAAGTTTATATTGAGTTTATGCTATTACTATCACTTTTGTTGGTTGTGTTCTTTTGTAGGATCATCATTGTATGAGCATTGGAATGGAGCTAGGATGGAGATGGTGAGAGGAAGCGGCATTCAAACGGTATGTCACCCATCCCTCTTTAGTTAGTAAATTCAATATCTAAAACTTAAGGAAAGCGTCATGTTCTGGTGTGTTTTTTTCTAGATCTAGGTGGATCTAGGGAGATCAGTTAGTGTCTGCACCTATCGATTAGTTCGATAACAGTTACTTACCAATGATGAAAGTAGGACCAGGGTGCATGATAGGACTAAAGTATCATGTGATTCTGAGACAAACGGAGGTTATGGTTGACATGAAAAGTCAAGAGTTTTGAGGAGTGGCTGACATAGGTTGATATACTTCCTTTAAACAAGAGAACGAGATATATGGTGAAATCTGGTAGCATACACCCAAAGATAAAACCATGAGATGCAAGAGGCATCAATGAGTTCTTTGTAGGGACTAGAAGAGTAACCATTCAGTAGAGAAGGCTTTATAACGAGTTCATCTTCCTAAGGTCATGCTAATCATAAAATTATGAGGAATGGACTCAAAAACTTTGTTCTTTGTTCAAAGGAAGCACAACTACTGCCAAATATAATATAGTACTCTCTTCCTGCCCATCTTTTTTTGTTTTTTCAAAACAAACGAATGCTATGATACAGAGGAGGAAACGAGTGTCTCAAGTAAGAAAAACTAGTTCCAGTAGTGGAACGTACCTATGCTCAATGCAGAAAATTGCATGTGGGAGATGGACACTTGGGGGATTTTCCCTCCTAGGTATAGGGTGTCAAATTGCAAAGGATATAAATAAGGCTCTGCTTGGTTGAGGATGCAAAAATACTAAGGCAAATGGTTTATAATGCAAAGCGAGAAACGGCTATAGGCTCAATACTGCAAGCAGGGGCATGAGATGCAATCACAATTTAACGCCAAAAAATGTCCTTTTTTATGTCTTTTAGTCTACTTGGTGTAAAAATGGGTAAACTTGTGCCAAGTATATGTCTTTTCAAATCCAATTTATGAGTTTGAAAATGACAAGTTCACTCGGCGATCTTTTCTATTTTTGGTAACAAGTCGGGAAAGAGCTTAACTAAGAATCATCATCTTTCAAATCCAATTTAATGAGTTTGAAAGGTACAAATCACTCGACAATATTTTTTTCTTTTTTAAAGGTGAGATGGAAAAGAGATTAAATTAACTCGTGAACATTGTTCTAATCAACATGTAAAGGGGGAGGCCAAGGCTCCCATATTGACCTTCTATGGAATGTCACTATCTTACGAATAGCCGACATAAGCTTGGGAAAACCCAAAACTCTCCAAGTCGAGGAGAATAAAGCACGAACTGAGGATATAGTCTCTATGATAGATCAGACCATGTCTCTTAATGGAAAAGACACAGGCAGGGGTATTGGATACCCTGCAAGACTATCCCAGTCAAAGGTGATCTCTTCAAAACTAGGAGGGAGAGGAATTGGAGAAAGGAAAACTCTCTCTTGTTCAGAAGGCATAGGATTAGGAATGTTGATGACGTGATTGAAGGATGCATCACTCTCTTCTGGAAGAGTAGGATTGATGAGAGATTTTACTAGTGTGACCACTTCTTCAATTATAGGTTGAATAGGATGCATAGTAACATGGATAAGAGATGCTTCACCCTCGACAAAGGGGGTGAGGTCGGGAGAGGATCCCGATGGTGGGACCATTGAATCGATCAAAAGAAGAGTAGTGTGAGGAGAAACCATGGATTCCTCAGAATCCAAAGGGACCTTGGGTGAGCCCCAGGCTTCTGGTATCCCAGCAGTAACTAGACACAGACGAGTAAGGTTCTTTCCTTCACAAGTCCTATAAAGGAACTTAGGCTTACATCTGAGATGTCTAGGTTTCTCAATGTCTCCAATATCGTTCACAAATGTTGGTGACATACTCTTAGCACGATAGGCAGAAGCAAGAGAGTCATCTCCTACATGGCATACAGAGGTTAGAGATGCAACATTTCTAGGACTTGTGGTGATAAGAGTGGTTCCCCCAGCTTGACTAGCAGCGGTCGGGTGCGAATTGTCAACAGGACTTGCAGAAGTAGTTGACCCATCACCAACATAACTGACAAATTTTGGCGATGGAGCACTAGTATGACCAACAATGACTGGGCTAGTGGCAGGCTGTGGAATTTGATGGCAATTTCTAAGGAGATATTGACTTTGAAACATCACAAGCCAGGATGGGTCCTGGTTTACCCCCTGTCCCTGTCCGGGAATGTAGTATCCTCTATTTAATTGATTCAGAGAGGTTTGAATGGGCATCATCACTGAAGTCTATGAAGAGACGGAAGTATGATAAGTAATATTCAAGTGATGATATATGTTTCCCCCTTGTGAAGGGGTTCCATGAAGAGGACAACCCGAATCATAAAATTGATTCTCCCCATGAAAGACACTCGGAGATATATGCGGAATCGTCATGGAAAACATGTTAAGAGGAATTGACATGGTGGGCGGAGGATACATGGATGGAGTGTAATAAGTAGAATAAGAAACCATCTAAGTATTAGCTCCTGAAAGAGCATAACTAGGATTGGATCCATAAGAGGGGAGGTTCCAACCTCCCGTTGTGAAAGTGGGTTGAGGGACATGACTCATATCAAATGAGGATGTAGACATTGGGGCCATGGTGCCCCTAGGTCCAATGCTAGGATTCATATATGTGGACCTGGGAGAGGATTGCATGGGTGAAGGCATATCACCAGAAAACTGACTAGAGGGCCAAGGTGCAGACTAAGTATCATAGTTCTACATACCATTATAAGAAACAGGAGGATTTACCCCCATGAACTGAGTAGGCATCATGGGGTAGGTAGCGGTAAAGGAATGAGCTGAAGGGAATCCGTTATCCATGATAAAAAATAACTTAGTAGAAACTTCTAAGGTCAACTAGTGAGCAAAGAGAACACCAAAAGTCGAACAGCCAATATGCATGCAAACGGAATAAAGTTGTCGAGTGGTATCCCTCCCTAAAGAAGTTATGTCTCATCCAAGAGGGACTTGAGACTCCCTACTAAAGATCGGAGGTAACAAAATCTGTTATAGGGGCCATCGTGGGATTAACATCCAGTTGGTCAGACCCCCCCAAAGAGGTAATCCTCCATAAAGGATGTGTGCTATATGACCCCTATCTGACCCAGGGTACCTACAGAATAACCCCTGCAAGTAACATATGAGATACCTAAGTCAAGAAACTAATAAACCATTGTATAACCTATGAACAGGTGAGTAGTCGTAGGTCCGAATCACCATATGGGCAGGGTAGGAAAGCCCAAAACCTTGAAAGTACCACCTCTCACAGAGGTATGGGCACTAGAAAGATCCCCAAATATGAACAAATCAACAAAAATATCTCTGACGCTAGACGAGTATCTGAGGGATATCCCTTCAACCAACTTCGTGCAACCTCGTGATTAACTCCGGTGTGATCGGATCCTCTTGATCTTACCAATTATACAATGGGTTTCTCCGCTCCCTGACTCAGACACATATGTTGATTTAATTGCCTTGGAGAAGTTTACTCACAAAATCCTATTCCAAGGCACTAAATCCTAGACTAGTTTGTGCACCCTAGAAAATAAATCGTTACTAATAAATTTTTAAATTATAGCATTGATTTTATGGCCATGATTAGTCAAAAAGGTATATGGTAATGAAACCCATGGTGTTACGACTCTGCAAGAAAGTAAATATGAAGATAATTCAAAGTCCCAACTTCAACTTTTGATGAATGATATGCTCCTAACAAATGATGCAATTTCCAAATTCAAATCTACGATTCAGAAGTAAAGATGCAATCTTTCACTGTATGTACTAAACTAATGATAAAAATTCGAAAGACAAAAAATGCCTATATTTTTTGTATTTTCAATATATTAAAATTGAAAATGCATGGACTGAAAATTAGCTTGATATATAAACATATTGTGTATAAAAGAAAGACAACTCAAGAAGGATATCAAGCAACAAATCACCCAGCCCAATGTACAAGGACAATAAAAATGAAAATATGAAGAGAAAAACTTCGCCCAAAAATTCAACAAAAAGAGTGTTTCTTGTCATGCCACAGGCACTCAATACGCACTACAGAGACCTAAGAAGGCTCAGCAATCATAAAATCCCACCCAGCAAACACCAGACCAAGCAAAACAACAAGGAAAAAAGGTGTATGCGATTTTTTTGGCAAATAATGAATATATATGCAGATTGCAGCGAGACAACATGCGTGTGTATGCGACTGTCAAGTAAAACGATGCATATATTCTTTGAAACAAGGCCAGGCAAGGGAAAAAAGGTTGAAAACTCAGACCCAGAGTGAACAGGAGCTACCAAGTAGTGACACGACAAGAACCACAATAGAAATGAGAGCAATCTGAGAAAAGTACTTCAAACCCTAAGAAAGAAGATTCTTCCCCAGTGGAGTCGCTAATTATGTTACGAGGAAAATCTCTCTATGGCTAGGGTGAACCAAAACATACAGGAGTGACTGTAGAAATCGACTCAATTCCAACATATGCTATATAAACTAATGTGCAAAGGAGGTAAGAAAGAGGCCTACCTTGTCGAAATGTTTGAAGATGTCCACCGTTGAGCTCTTCGACCCAAAACTTTATACCTACAACAAGTTCTCAAAAAACAAGAAAATAAAGAATATAGTGATAATATAATAGGTTAGCACATTAGATAGAATAATCCATTAATATTCAAAACAAACATGCCCATGGATCATAATACATATATTTTCAATATATCAATTGGACGGGAAAGGAGTATTTCTATTAATAAATGATCAGCAGAAGTGAAAACATTATAGACTTCTGTATCAACATGGTTCAAAACCGAGAAACTGAGTTCCTTCCAACTAGGCCTCCACCACTTCAATCCTCTACAAAAGGAAATCTCATATAAGGGAGATAAAGAGGTTCTCCATCAATAAGGGAAGAGATTGGGATTTGAACACTGTGTTCAGACTTAAAGGAAAAAGGGATGTAAACTCAATAATGAAGTAATAATTTCTCCAGAGTAAATTTTCTCTCAAAGTTGAATTCTCTCTCCTTTTCCATAGCTCAGAATTGGCTTCTTTATAACCTTCAAAATGCAACTGAAGGTCTGAGTCAGAACGTTTCCAGTATATGGAAGGCCAAGGATCAGAGATCTTCTATTGTGACATGGAAACCCAACATTTATTTTTTATTTTCTGGCACAAATCTCGATGTATGGGGGTTATAGTGGAGTAGCAAGCGTATACACATGTTGTATAACTTGCAAGGTGCATACAAGTGAAAAACTATTTATTTTTGTCTCTGGATTCATTAATCAGGAAAAGTAAGTCTGCATAGGGAAATGGAATAAGGCCCTCTCTTCAAGATTGCATAGGGTGAGGCAAATCTTGTTCTGACATGATGGCACTGCTTGTACTTAGAGTTGGATTTCTACAAAATCTCTTGGACCTGTTGGCGGATGTGTTGAATTTGCTCAATGAATCTGGTGGCTTTGTTGATCAAACAATGATCATGGGAAGAGTCTTTCTGTGTGGTGGCAAGATGAATTCCAACATCAATGGGTCCCAAGGGTTGGAATCCCAGACCCACCTAAAATGGGTTATGGCCTGTGGAGCTATGGAGAGCCATGTTGTAATTGTGTTGAACATAGGGGAGACTCTCGTCCCATGTACGTGGATTCTTAGAATTGTACATGCGTGGGATGTGCATGATCATATGATTGACGAACTTTATTTGGTAGTCTGTTCTGGGGTGGAAAGAAGTGGATTTTGTGATCTTGGTGTCCAACAGTGACCAGAGACTAGACCAAAATGTGATGAGGAACCTGCTGCCTATTCAGAGATGATGGTCTATGGTATCCCAGAGTGGACCCACACTCATTCGAGGAAGATCTTGGTAGTACTTCAATAAGATGGATTTGAAATCAAGACACCACCAAGTACAAGTTAAATAAGAATATACCTAGAATATTTCCTTCAAGACAAGGCAAGGTTTGTATGATTGGTTGGTTATGCCATTCGATTTATGCAACACACCGACTACATTTATGAGACTAATGAATTATTGTTTACGCCCTTATCTAGATTCATTTATTATTTTCTATTTGGATGATATAACGGTTTATAGTACTACATGGGAGGAGCACATATCACATCTTAAGCAAGTGTTAGAGGCCCTGAAGAAGAACGTGTTGCTGGCCAATTTCAATAAATGCAATTTTTATCAGTAGTATTTGGTGTAATTGGGGTATTTGATTGGTGGAGGGGAGATCAAGATAGATTCTACAAAGATGGAGGCCATCATGGAATGGCTATTTCCTACAAATGTCATTGAAGTTAGGATTGTTTTGGGGCAGCGCAATACTTGTGGAAGTTCATAGCTTCATTTTTCAGTGGTAGTTGCATCACTCCATGCCATAAAATCTAGTGGTAGGAGTTTCTAGTCGGGGAAGAATCAACAAAAAACATTTGATGAGATAAAAATAAAGATCTTTCAAGCACCAGTGCTTGCACTACCAAACTTGTAGAAGCCCTTCGAAGTGGATACATATGCAAGTGGTTATGCCATGGAGCAATACTAATTCAAAGAGGAAGTCCTTTATGCTATCATTTTAAAGAATTTCATGGGGTAGTTATCAACCACCCTACCTACGATAAGGATCTCTATGCCTTGGTACAAGTTGTTGAAAAGTGGAAGAACTATATGATGGAAAAGGATACCATCATCCACACAGATCACCAACCACTATAGTATTTGTAGGCCCAGAGTAAGCTACAAAAAACCAGGCATTACAAGTGGATGGGTTTTTTACAACAATTTCATTTGATCATAAAGTATAATAAGGGTAGCACAAATAATTTGGAATACATTCTTTCACATCCACCCACATCCAATATTACAGCTTTGGTAATTATGATGCACATGGAGCCTTTCACCCCTGATGCATAAAAAAAGGAATACATATAAGCTGAGTAATTCAAGGAGGTGTTTCAACAACTATAGGGAAAAATTCATATATAATAAGGTGATGGAAAGATTGACTATAATTTATAGAATGGTTTACTCTACAAGCTTGACAAGCTCTGTGTTCCTAAATGTGAATGGTTTCATGTTATCAGAGAGGCTTACACCTCCAAGGTTGTAGGACATTTTGGTGTTGGAAAGACAATTTCCAACTTACAAAGGTATGTGTATTGGCCCATAATGCAAGAATATGTAGCACAATATATTATATGATGTATACTTTGTTATACCATCAATCCCAACAACAAAAAGCATGGTCTATACCATCCCTTACATGTACCCACTCAACCTTGGGGAAGAATCTCCATGGATTTTGTGGGAGGTTTACCAACAACCTGGAAGGAACATGACTATTTATTTGTGGTAGTTGACAGGTTCAACATCATGTGCATTATCATGCCTTGTAAAAATACCATCAACAGACAAGAAGTAATAAACAAGTTCTTTTAAGAAGTCTGGGTGCACTTTGGGATACCAAGGAGCATCATCGCAGACAAAGATACCAAATTTCTCAGTGCATTTTGGACTACATTATGGGAGAATATGGACACTAACTTGAAGAGGTCTACCACATTCCATCCACAGAAAAATGGGTAGACGAAATTAGTCAAAAATACTTTGGTGCAACTTTTGAGGGGTTACAATTAGAAGCATTTGTAGTGTCACATAACCCAGTTTTGAGTCCCCATATTAATAATGTATTTTGTTTATTTGATGAAAGGTAAAAGTTATTGGGTAATTGAAAGGGGGTGGAGTTCCTAGGGAATGTAATACTTTGATCATTATTAATAATAAAGTACATCATTGGTTGCAAGATGAATAAGGAAAAGAGTTATAGGGGGCTATGATTCCATGAGAGAGGGGGGGAAGGTGAGAGGCTAAGACTTTACATTTTAAAATTATTTTTATCTTACCCACCTTGGAATTTTTGAGAGAAAGGGGGAGGGGGGTATATGAGCTTCTTAGGGGAATTCCACATTATGCTTTTAATATTTAATCCTTGTTCTTAATTGTCTGTGGGGTTGGCCATTCATTCTTACTCCAAATTTGTTTTTGGATTTTTTCATCTCTAATTCACTCCTCTTCTCATTTTTGGTTATGAATGGGGAGGGGAAAGAGAATAGTTGAAGGAGAGAATACATGGTTGGTTGGATCCATAGTTGAGAATCTTGGGAGTTTCCAACTTTGATATTTCCTAACCAGAAGCACTAGAGCCCTAGAAAGAGGTGGATATCTTGAGGAACTGTGTGGCAGTGAAGGGGGTTCATTCTCTTTGGGTGGTGCAGGATGAAGGGGAAAAGATCTGGTAATTGTATGGTCATGTGTTTTATAAACCTGTGAGATCTTTATTACTGACTAGTTTGGGGAACCCGAGTGTCGATCTAAGACCCATCCTTGTGGATTCATATCCCTGGGTTTGGGGTGACCTTCTTTTGAGACTTGGAATAGTAGTGAATAAAGTTGGATAGAACATCCTTGGTATGTATCCAATTGGTGATTGGTTTTATCAAATATAAGTGCTCTTGTTCAAGTGTTTCTCTTCTTATATATATTTACTTCCAATGTGTATGAATTATTATCTCTGAGATATAAATTTGTAATGTGTTTGCTTGCTATTTATTTGTTGTGCATGGCATATGGTTCTATTCTTTCATAGTTTATCATGAATCATTATTATTGCATGTGTTTCTTTCATGCTTCTTTATTAAGTAACTAGTTTCAAAATTTTAAATCATCCCAAGAGGGTGAATTTAGAGGTACATAGGCAGTGCGTATGACTCATATTAGAGCATAGAGAAATTGTTTTTGGGTTTTTCGATCTAGGTACATTACATGAAGACCTAGGATGAAAATATCATCTATATACCACAATATTATAACTGAGCAATCAACACTTCTACTGGTAAGTCACCATTTGAAACTTGCTCTGGGTATCTTCCACCTTCACCATTAGATGTTGTATATGGAAAACAAAAAGGAGTGAGGGAGGATCTCACAAAAGATGCATTAAAAGAAAAAAAATTGTTGAGAAGATCAAGTAGATCCATTTGCAAGTACAAGAGACACTAAAAAAGTCGCATGAAAAGTACAAGGCTAGACATGACCAACACAAAATAGAGAGAACATTTAGAGTGGGAGATAGAGTATGGTTATAGTTAAATAAGGAAAGGATATAGGGTCCTAGTAAGAAAATCAAGGCTCTACAATATGTTCATTTTGAGGTATTGGAAAACATGGGATATAATGCTTATAGACTCAGTCTATCCCCGCATATGCACATTTACTCAGTAGTGAATGTGGAGAATCTCAAACTATATGATCCTTCCATGTTGGATTGGTAGGAGCAGGTCATGCATTCCATTGAGGGCTTAGCACTAGATACTCAGGAAAAGTTAGCAAAGGACACATTTTTTCAAAATCGGTCCAGAACTATGAGATAGTTGTTGATATTATGGTAGATGTGGGTGTTACACATTATTTTCATCATCCCTATGACCTTTAATGATGTAAACATGTTTGTAGTCTTCAGAGGGGTCAGTGGCCTGAGTTCCTGAAGAAAGAAGGGAGAAGAACTTTTCCTGAGAAAAGAAGTTGCATTTTCCTTTATGAAAACCCTATTAAAGGTGATTTTCGGATGCTACACTATGGCTAGGGTGCAAGAATGCTTGATTCTCGTAGGCTACACCATAGCTGGGTTGCGAGAGGTTCGTAGGTTGCTCTATAAGAAGGATGCGATAATTCTCATACGTGGGAAAAATGAGCATCTTCTAGATGCTTCTAGAAGGAGAAACTTCCATGGTGAGGTGGCATCCGAATGGTTTGGATATTACTCACTTTCATGATTTGGTGGGATCATCCTAACCTCCTCACCTTATCCTCTTCAGCTTATAAAAGGAGAGGAGCTCTCATGGAGAAATTTGGCTTGGATGAGATTAGCTTTTGAGCTTAGATTTTGGGATTAGCTTGGATTGGATTGAGCTTTGGAGATTGTTAGCTTGGCTGGATGAGCCATTTTGTCAAGATAGATTTTGAATATTATTAGATCGATGCTATCAAAATTCTTGGAGTGGAAGTGTGTGGGGAATGAAGGACAGTTGGAAGGGACCTTACGACATCAAGGCCACGGTTGTAATCTCTCTTTCACATTTAATATGATACAGTAATATGATTCTTTCCTATAAAGATTGATGTGTTTTATTATATGATTCCTTGATCACNGCTATCAAAATTCTTGGAGTGGAAGTGTGTGGGGAATGAAGGACAGTTGGAAGGGACCTTACGACATCAAGGCCATGGTTGTAATCTCTCTTTCACATTTAATATGATACAGTAATATGATTCTTTCCTATAAAGATTGATGTGTTTTATTATATGATTCCTTGATCACATACATAGGTTTATATTGAGTTTATGCTATTACTATCACTTTGGTTGGTTGCGTTCTTTTGCAGGATCGTCAATGTATGAGTGTTGGAATGGAGCTGGGATGGCGATGGCGAGAGGAAGCAGCGTTTAAACGATATGTCACCTATCCCTCTTTAGTTAGTAAATTCAATCTTTAAAACTTAAGGAAAGATTCAGGTTCTAGTGTGTTTTGTTCTAGATCTAGGTGGATCTAGGGAGATCAATTAGTGTCTGCACCTACCGATTTATCCTATAACAAAATTGGCAACCATACTGGGGAACATATTGTTTCCTAGTTAGTCTAGTTTCCCTTGCTTTGATTGCTTGCTTTCTGGTCTCTGAGTCTGTGGGAGATCCATCCAGGCTCTCTAGATCTAAAAGTACACTTAGACTCTTTGTCCTTTTTCCAAATTCGTTTTGATTACAGACATTCCTTCACTTCACCTGTATACAACCTGTGAAAACCCTTGATTTTCGCACCCTATTTTCCAGTCTAGTGCAACCTTCTCGCACCCTTCCTGTGTCTAGAGAGAGAAAAATGCCTAATTTTCACACTGCACCTCACTACTAGGCTGCGAACTTGTTTGTAATTTGTTTTTGGATTGGATCTTGTTATCTTTTGATGCCCAATTTTTCTTTGATCGACTGGATTTAACTTTTGGATCCTATATTGATCTTCTTACAGTCTGCTTGACATTCTTTGAGTTGCTTTTAGCCATCTTTTCTTTGTTTGGTTTTGAAGGATTAGTCTCTTTCTTTGAGTGTCTTTCAATTACAAAGCGTGTGTTTTCTTTAGAATTGTTTAGGGAAATATCAGATTCCTTCTGAATAGTTTGCTTTAAAAGAAAACTTTTAGTTTGGGTTTCTTTGTTTTAAGAAAGTTCATTATTTCTTTTCCTGAAATTTTTGAAACAAAAAGATTTAATTTCTTGCTTTATATTAGATTGGGGGCTTCCTTGCATTTGAAGTAGCGAAATTGCATGATTCTTGGTATTTTTG
>JASDQU010585329.1:79896-96255 GCA_032191745.1 Picea mariana
GGGGGGGGGGGGGGGGGGGGCATGAATCGTCCATTGGTGTACAGTTTCTTTTTAAAATTTCAAGCTCATTAGAAAATGAAACCAGGCTTGAACATTGTTTTCTGATTTCAAGCTCATTAAAAAATGAAACCTGTTTTGAGGATAGTTTTTGCGTCTCTAAGGAAACCTCGATAAAAAATGAAATAGAGGTCCTTGAGCATAGTTTTCTGCTTTCAAGATCATTAAAAAATGAACTCAACTACGAGGATATTTTTTTGCGTCTCTAAGGAAACCTCGTTAAAAAATGAAATAGAGGTCTTTGAGCATGATTTTTTGATTTCAAGCTCACTTAAAAATGAAACCAACCTTGAGCATGGTTTTCTGATTTCAAGCTTGTTAAAAAATGAAACCACTTACAAGGATAGTTTTTTCCTCTCTGTGGCGACCTCGTTAAAAAAATGAAACAGAGGTTATGAGCACAGTTCCCATTTCTGTGTCAAGCTCATTAAAAATGAAACAGTGATCTTGAGATTATACCTAGAGTCACAAGCATAGTTCTTCTCATGTGTCAAGCTCATTAAAAAATGAAACAAATTCCCCCTCTCTATTTGGGTCAAGTCATACATATAGTATTTGAAGCTTCATTTCATTCTCCTTCGCAGTTGGATGAAATGAATCTTGGGGGGCAATGCTTTCAACCTCTGGACTTCATGTTGAATTTAGAGCCGCTATTTTCTTAAGTTGGGGGCTAAGTACCAACCATCCCTATGTTATGCATTGGGAAGTCCATGCATAGTTTTCTATGGTTCAAGCTTGTGTAAAAATTAAACCACTTACCTCAAGCATAGTTTCCTCTGGTTCAAGCTTGTGTAAAAATGAAACCAGGTCCAAGCATAGTTTCCTCTAGTCCAAGCTTGTGTAAAAATGAAACCAGGTCCAAGCATAGTTTTGTTTAGTTTTTAATCTTGTGTAAAAATAAATTCTATCCCAAGCATAGTTTTGTTTTGTTTTAAAGCTTGCGTAAAAATGAAAACAATCCCGAGCTTAGTCTTTGTTCTTTCTCATGCTCGTAAATACATGAGAATAAGTTACCGAGCTTAGTCTTTGTTATTTCTCGTGCTCATAAATCAATGAGAATGTAACCGAGTATACTTTTATCACTTTTTTGGACTCATAAAGGTTATACGAAAAAGGAACCCACTGGAGTTCCCTTGAATCTCTTTTCAGACTCTCTAAACATGAAAAGATTGACGAGTGATATTGTTCTTTTCATGCTCGTTAAATTTCTTAAGAAAACATTTGTTGAGCGATAGTTTATCTCTTTTTCGGTCTCATCAGAATAATTTACGAAAAAGGAACCGAGAGAGTTCTCTTTAAGTGTTTTTTAGACTCTATAAACATGAAAAACCCCTGAGTTTTCTTTCTTTGGACTCATAAAACAAACATCAAAAGGCCCATGTGGGACCAAACCACTCCTTCCTAGGGTTCGTTAAACATACTTCGAGGGACTCATCCGAAGGATGAGCTTACATTTCAAACATATGTTATCCTCCTCAAGCTTGTGTAAAAATAAAGAGGTACTCGCCATAAATGGTGGGGGGAAAATTGGGAAAGAAATGTGTCTAAACCTGTATTCCATGGAAGAGTCACCTTTGAACATGACACCCTTTCAATCTCTTTGTGTCTAGGTTGGAAAACCCACTCGTGTCTTGGTTATACTCATTTATAAGATTACAAATTGGTCTATGATCCCTATTGTTAAGTCAGTATTTTCCAAGACAGTTGTCATGTCGCCAATATGTTCAAAGAGAAGTTCAACCCGGAAAGCCTTCTGTTGCGTCACCCATTTATGCATTCCTTAAGCCTTCTATTGTGTTGATCATCCCTAAGTCAGTCCTGAGTTACTGGTTACTTTGATCTACATCAAATCTTGTTACTTGTTTCATGTCATTGATGTGGGATACATTAAGGCCCTCCTTTGACGAGTCTTTTCCTGACAACTTCAACTCATTATCCAAGAATTAGACTTAGAAACCAATTGGTACCTTGGAACTTGCATGCCTCAATGGCAAGTTTCCTCGAATTTGACAATGGTTTTTCATTATTGACCCCTGATTGGGAGATTCCGCCAAGTGTTTGGCTTCATCTCATTAAATCACATTCGTTGGATTGTACTAGAGTACCTTGGGAGTCATTGACATTAATGGTGATTTCCCTCGCACTTGTTAACGATTCTCATCATTGACCGGTAATCAAGTGGTTTCTACCATGTTCGAATTCAACACATGTATTTGCATGGTTAGATTCATACTTAGAGTGGTGGAGATGAAGACCCTGAACCTTTTCTCACAGATTCAGGTTGCGTTGGAGTATATTCAGTTTATATTGTTGCATAGATCCACATTGTATTTCTTGTGGCTAAGTTCAAATTTGAATCTTTAACACATAGATCCACAGTGTATGTTTGGTGGCTATGTTCAAATTTGATTCATAATGTCATGGATCCATAGTGTATGTTTGGTGGCCATGACCTTGTCTTACTTGAAATGGATATTTGCATGTCAGCATTTATGATTTGAGTCATTTGTATTCTAAGTATGGGAATTCCTACCTCAGTGATGATATATTATTGTATTGTATTTCCTTGTTTGTTGGTAGGTTTCTAACCAACTGTTCCTTGTTCCCTACACACACTCAACAAAGTATTTCAGCTATCACTCTGTTCTAACTTCATACTTTGGGGCGCTCTCTATTACACATTATTTTCATCATCCCTATGACCTTTAATGATGTCAACTTGTCTATAGTCTTCAGAGGGGTCAGTGGCCTGAGTTCCTGAAGAAATAAGGGAGAAGAACTTTTCCTGAGAAAAGAAGTTTCATTTTCCTTTATGAAAACCCTATTAAAGGTGATTTTCACATGTTGCATTATGGCTAGGGTGCGAGAATTCTTGATTCTTGCAGGCTGCACCATAGCTGGGTTGCGAGAGGTTCGCAGGTTTCTCTATAAGCATGGTGCAAGAATGCTCATACATGGGAAAAATGAGCATCTTCTTGATGGATCTTACTCGCTTTAATGATTTGGTGGGAACATCCTAACCTCCTCACCTTATCCTCTTTAGCTTATAAAAGGAGAGCAGATATAATGGAGAAATTTGGCTTGGATGAGATTAGCTTTTGAGCTTAGATTTTGGGATTAGATTGGATTGGATTGAGCTTTGGAGATTGTTAGCTTGGCTAGATGAGCCATTTTGTCAAGATATATTTTGAATATTATTAGATTGATGCTATCAGATTTCTTGAAGTGGAAGTGTGTGGGGAATGAAGGACAGTTGGAAGGGACCTTACGACATCAAGGCCACGGTTGTAATCTCGCTTTCACATTTAATATAATATGGTAATATGATTCTTTCCTATAAATCTTCTTGTGTTTTATTGTATGATTCCTTGATCACATACATAGGTTTATATTGATTTTATGCTATTATTATCACTTTGATTGGTTGCGTTCTTTTGCAAGATCATCATTGTATGAGTGTTGGAACAGAGCTAGGATGGCGATGGTGAGAGGAAGTAGAATTTAAACGGTATGTCACCTATCCATCTTTAGTTAGTAAATTCAATCTTTAAAACTTAAGGAAAGATTCATGTTCTGGTGTGTTTTGTTCTAGATCTATGTGGATCTAGGGAGATCAATTAGTGTCTACACCTACCGATTTATCCTATAATAGCGGGAGGTATTTACCTCCACGTGTAAACCTAATGAGGACAAAATACTCCAAGAAGCAAGAAGAAACCCTAATGAGTTGGCTAATAACACTAGAAGACTTGCCGGCTCAAGAAGATAATTTATATTAGGTTATTTTCCTCCAAGAGAAGAAGTCAGCCAGAAATAATAATATATACTGAATAGACAAATACCCAGAATGAGAAGTCAGCCTAGGAAGTTAGCCAGAATTAGTATAAATACAGGAGGCTAGTTCTCATTCTGGCAGGTAGTCTTAGAATTGCAGAGCAGCACTTGTGCGCACTGCAGTTGCCCAGTTTCTATGCAGGTTTGGAGGAGAGTTGTCATTGCAGCTGTTGCAGCTAGCAGTTACACTTGGACTATCTCTTAGCTAGGATTTGGACTATCTGATCATCTCTTATTGGTGTGCTATCCTTGGGGAAAGGTGCGCTACCCTTTGTTTGGCTATCTATCCTAGGGTTTTCTTCTGGAGTGATTCTCTGTCAAGGTTAAGGTGCTCGGAGGGTGGCTTTGGCCTATGGTTGGGTGAAAATAGAGATATTGTCAATGGTAAAACAAGCACATCCATTATATTCTAATAGTTTATGGGCCCACACCTCCTTCATTCAGTCCAACCACTGGAAGGAAACATATCCAGAAGGATATTAAGCTCATTGAAGAACTGCCGCTAGGGTTTCCTAGTAGGAGCAATCACCAAAGCACTGTCGCTAGGGTTACTAGCAGGTGCAGTTGCAGAAACCCTAATCCTCTTGTTGAGGCACCTTAAGTGAAGGGATTGAACTAATCTTTGGACATATCAATGCACCCTAGCCTAGCGCATCTCCTGGTACTCTCATCAAGACAAGACGTCAAGTTTGAGTTTGTGGTCAAAACCAGGGTTTGACCAAGTCAAAGCAACCATGGCTTATTCTATGAAGTCAGAGAACAAGTTATATGGAGCCTCTAACTTTAGAGCGTGGAAGACAAGAATTGACCTCATCCTTGCCAAGAATAAAATATTGGATATCATAAAAGGAAAGATCGTGGAACCAGATTTTGAAGAAGGAAAAGAGAAAGAACCACAGAACGTTGCAGTTATGGAGAAGTTCAAAGACAATGACATCAATGCCATGAGTATCATAGTGGAATCCATAAAAGACTACTTGATACCCTACATCTCCCATCTTGACTCATCAAAGAAGATGTATGATGCCCTAACAAATCTCTTCTCGATCAGAAACATTGGACAAGTTATGAGTCTGAAGAATGAGCTCCGTGACATGAAGATGAATGATGATGAAAGCATACATCATACTTTGTGAGGATCTCCCAGTTAAGAGATCAACTACAAGCTATTGAATAGATCACTTCAGAGAAGGAATTGGTAAACATAGTACTCAATGGTCTTCCCAAGATGTGGGATGCATTTGCTGCAAGCATGAACACAAGGAAGGAGTATCCAACATTTGAAGAACTTTGGACTTGTTGTGCTCAAGAAGAATCAAGGATCAGTGCAAAAGAGAAACCCCAAAAGAAGTACGATGATCAAGCCTTCACAGCAAGATTCAAGAATTTCAGGAACAAAAGGAAGTTTGGTTCAAGAAAGAAGTCAAATCAAGAGAAAGACATTTTAGAAGTACAATGCTTCAATTGTTGAAAGTATGTCCACTACAAGAATTATTGTCTCGAGCTAAAGAAAAGGAAGGAGAAAAATGAAGCATCAGTTGTCGAAGAAAAGGAACCTACAAAGAAGACTAAGAAGGGAAAAAAAATACTTCTTCTTCTGAAGGTAACAATACTCTTCTTAGTTCTTGTACATATCTTGTTTGCATCGTCTCTGTACATATTTTGTATATCTATCTCCTGGAAGATAATGTGTTCCAAGAAGAACTATACCGATGGAAGAACAAAAGGATAAGGATTGATATCATTAGATAATACATGAAAGAATTAAATACATCAAACAAATCATGTGGAAGCTATTCCAAGATAATCTGAATCAATCATGAAGAGACCTACAAGAAGCAAAGACAGAAAGAAGTCAGCAATTGAGAGGAAATTGGAGAAAGACTTATGACATTTTGTAGAAGACAACAAGACGGAAGCATGGACTCAGCTAGACAAAGAAAGCCAATTATATATTGCAGAAGACAATGAAGATGCAGATGGAAGCGTGGACTCTGTTAAATGTAGGGAGCCGATTATATGCACTCTTACATGAAGCAAGGATTAGGAGGGAGCTAATCCTATGATCCATTGAATATGATGAAGTATATATCCATGGTAGTAACTGTTGTCTCAAGAGTTGACTCTAGGCTGTAAAAGAGCCAAGCCTTAGCACATTTTAAAAGAAATAAATTGTGTTGATTGATCAGTCATAAGAGGCTTCTAGAACTAGGTCTAAAACAATCATTTCACTCATTTATAGATCATAAATGAAAAGGCATGACCTCGTTTGTCTAATTCATTTTAAAATCATGAGGATGGATAGAAGATAGGGGATGAACAAAACTGAAAGAAAAAGCCAGGTATCTAATTCTGATAAATCTGGTCTTCCTTTCAATAGAAGAAATAACACCAAACTTCAAATATCTGAACACAGGTCTTGTCTCACTCATAGCAAGACAGAGGAAAATCTATGAACAAATAAAACTTGTAAATAAGGCAAAACAATTAAGATGTGAGTCTTGTTCTACTCACGACAAAACAGAGGAAAAAATGCACTTTAAGGAATGCTTTAAATTAGCTACAACAGAAGTATTACTGAATTGTAACCATTACAAGATGAATTAATGAATGGAAGGAAGAAAGAGAAGTGATGAAAACTTCAGAAAAAATAACACAGGAGGAAGACAGAATTAGACAGTGACAAGGTGTAGAATCTCTTGGCACTCTATTCTATATTTGCTGAAAAGGAATGCATTACAAACCCAACCTCCAAAAGGCTCCCGGGTTGTTCCCTCCTTTTTTTTCTTCAAGAAGATATAATAATATATGTCTTCTGCCCCCTTTCGAATAACTGAAAAATGATTTGGATTCCAAAAGAAATCCCTCTAGAAATGAACAAGCATTTCATGTAGGTATTGAGGTCGAAATCCTCCCAAAAGATAACAACAGTTACCATCAAATTCAGAAACTTTCTTCCATAGAAAATGGGCCGAACTGCTGAAAATTGGGGCTGTGGTTATGGTTCTGTATATCTCGAATCGTGACATCTCTGTATGAAATGAAATAGTTTTTTTTTCATCTATTCTTTCTGACCAAAAACCTCTCTCACTTTCCTGAGATCCGTTTCCATTTGCCCCAGATCTGCCTTTCAAAAACATGTGTCAAACGGAGAAATTCTGAGATCCAAAAATTAAGGCTCGGAGATGGATTTGATTCTCCCAATATGTGACACCTATAGGAAAATCGAGTGATTTTATTGATATATGATGTGTTAGGCACAAAAACCTCTGAGCGTTTCTCAAAATGATATTTGAGTCGCTCAGAATCATCATTTGAAAATGATGACTCAGCACAGTAAAAAATGCCACATTTCTGAAAATGAACCACATTGAATGCCTTCCCAAGATCCAAATGAAAATCTGAATGAACCAATGGAAATCTTAGGATCTTTAGATGTCAATTGACCATTTGAGCATGCAAAACGGCCTCTCCACGGCCGAGAAAATAGATTTTTTGCTGAGGCAGTTTATTGCATATGAAAAATCTGCGATTTCGATGGCTAACACGTCAAAAACAAAGGTATCTAGCTATCAAAAGTCTTGGCTTTCGATGGCTAACAGTGCGATTTCGGAGCGTCGCAAACCACCGAAAGTCCTGAAACCCTAATTTTGGGATTTCAAGATTTCGGGTTTCGTGAAATAGAAAACAAAAATTTCGTCGACCAAACCTCCGATGGCCGAAACCCAAAATGATGACATGGCATTTTGTAAAACCTTATTTTAGTGATTTTATTTTTGTTTATTGCATTTTATTTTTTGTTTTTATTTTTTTTGTGCCTCCTCTTGAGCTCTTCCTCCATGTGATGCTTGAGCGCTTAGTCTCAGCCAATACACTTTCGGCAGTTAAGGGCATATGAAAACTGAGATTTAAGCTACCGAAAGTCTGCACTTTCGGTAGCTAAACACTATAAATTTTTCCTCCTAAGCTACCGAAAGCCAAAATTTCAATATTTGTTCCAACATAGGCTCCATCTAGGGATGGTGCTTTCCTGTAAAGTGCCAAGAACAATAGACCAAGTGCCTTCATCCATTGGGCGACCTGAAATCATCCTTATCAAACTCTGAACCCTGTCACTTTACTTGCATCTTTTCGGAACGAAAAATCGCTTATTCATCCATTGGGCTATGGAGTCGTAATGCTTTAAAAAAAAACCATACTGGATTCAAAATTGAATTGAAAACATATTGAAAACCACCGTTGTAATCTAATGCTTGAAGTCAAGATTATTTATATACATCACCTACTCTAACTACTGAAAAATTCCCACTGAATCAAATGATACGAAAATGCTAGTGAAGCCAATCCAATAATTGTCTACTTATTTGAAATTTTCTCACACTTTCTTTAAGCAGGCTGAAAAAGGAAACTGACAACTCCCATATGACCTGTTGGTGATCATGAATTTTCAAACCTTTCATCAATTCTTGTGACCAAATATCCATGACATAGCATACTCCTCCATTAAATGAATCTAAAAGATCAGCAAAAGGATCTTGGAAAAATATATCGTCTTGAAGTTTTAAAACAACTAGGACTACTCTATGTTCTGATTTATAATGCTCAGGATCATTCTCGAAGAGAATATCTAAGCACCCTTCAAGATCATCTACAATGGCATCTCCAAAATCGTGGCACAATCTTGTCTGAAGACCCTCATCCCTCCATGAAAAATCTGCAACAAGTTGTTCTACAGTAATGATGAAATAATCATCACTATACTCATCATATTTAGGTTCAGCAAATAACTCAAGAGGGTCATCAGTCAAACAAAAACTCGGGACATCAACTGTGGATCTCTCAAGCAAAGGACACTTTGTTACTATCTCTAGCATATTGTTTATTTCATAATCATACTTCTGCAAATCACAGTCTAAAGAATTTTCGAACAACAAACTTACTTCAGGATCATTAAACATGGCAACCATATCTTTTTCATGAAACAAAGCAGAGTCTAAAATCTGATCTTCTGGCAGGAAATCATCATAAATAGGTTCACTAACTTTCTGTAAAGTTCTATGAAATACATGACTTTCATAATCTAAAAACAGATTTACATTTTCAGAAATGGAAGAAGTTTGACACTCATATTTGGGACTGTGTGAAAGCTGCAAATCTGTGTGAGTAGGGGTTGCAACATAGTTGTGCAGGAGAAAACCCATCTCTTCTTTAGTTAAAGGAGAAGGTGGTCTCTGTATTTTCTGGATAAAACAACAATCATTCCTTTCTATCTCTTTTGCAGGTTAACCGTGACGTTGAATATCTTCTTCTTGAGTAAGTTCACAAGATCCAGCATCTTTATGAGCCAACTCTTCCTCATACTGATCATCTTCATCAACTTGAGAAATTTCTATTGTTTCTTCCTCCTCTTCAATAGGATTTGTATGATCTTTTTGTCTTATGAATCCTATATTACAACAATCTTCAAAAAGGATTTCAGCTAAATATATCCTCTTACAATGTTGATGAAAAAGTGTGTGAAAACATCTCAATGAAGGAATACTGGAATGGGGTAAAGAATTATACCAGAGTCTAGCATATTTTTCCAATGAAAACATAAACAATTTCATGAGGACATCTTCATGATGTACATTTAATTCCTCCGTGAGCTTTTGGAATTCAAACAAGTGTTGACCAGGATTGTCGTCCTCATATTCTCCAAATTTAGGAAGGAAATCTTCCCAAATTTTAATGTCTGGAACAGTGTTTGGAAAGCCATAAACATTTATAAAGTCCAGAGGGGCAAACCTTGCAGCAATTCGAGCAACGAACGAATTCAACATTTGAGACCAGTGGAGTTGCCAACAAAATCATGTAGAGTCTACGAACCAAGGAGTCGCCAGGTGAATGATCACAGCCAATTGAATGCCTATCCCTGGTTCACCATCAAGAGATAGATCTGAACTTTATCGTATCCCAGGAAGATAACTTCGTCCTCCGTCCCCGGCAACGGCGACAGAAAATGTTGTCACAAGAGTTGACTCTAGGCTGTAAATGAGCCAAGCCTTAGCACATTTTAAAAGAAATAAATTTTGTTGATTGATCAGTCATAGGAGGCTTCTAGAACTAGGTCTAAAACAGTCATTTCACTCATTTATAGATCAGAAACGAAAAGGCATGACCTCRTTTGTCTARTTCATTTTAAAATCATGAGGATGGATAGAAGATAGGGGATGAACAAAACTGAAAGAAAAAGCCAGGTATCTAATTCTGATAAATCTGGTCTTCCTTTCAATAGAAGAAATAACACCAAACTTCAAATATCTGAACACAAGTCTTGTCTCACTCATAGCAAGACAGAGGAAAAGCTATGAACAAATAAAACTTGTAAATAAGGAAAAATAATTAAGATGCAGGTCTTGTTCTACTCACGGCAAAACAGAGGAAAAACTGCACTTTAAGGAATGCTTTAAATTAGCTACAGCAGAAGTATTACTGAATTGTAACCATTACAAGCTGAATTAATGAATGGAAGGAAGAAAGAGAAGTGATGAAAACTTGAGAAAAAATAACACGGGAAGAAGATAGAATTAGACAGTGACAAGGTGTAGAATCTCTTGGCACTCTGTTCTATATTTGCTGAAAAGGAATGCATTACAAACCCAGCCTCCAGAAGGCTCCCGAGCTGTTCCCCCCTTTTTTTCCTTCAAGAAGATACAATAATATATGTCTTTTGCCCCCTTTCGAATAACTGAAAAATGAATTGGATTCCAAAAGAAGTCCCTCTAGAAATGAACAGGCATTTCATGTAGGTATTGAGGTCGAAATCCTCCCAAAAGATAACAACAGTTACCATCAAATTCAGAAGCTTTTTGCCATAGAAAATGGGTCGAACTGCTGAAAACGCGGGCTGTGGTTATGGTTCTGTATCTCTCGAATCGTGATATATGTGTATAAAATGAAAGAGGTTTTTGTTCATCTATTTCTTCTGACCAAAAACCTCTCTCGGTTTCCTGAGATTCGTTTCCATTTGCCCCAGATCTGCCTTTCAAAAACATGTGTCAAACGGAGAAATTCTGAGATCCAAAAATTAAGGCTCGGAGATGGATTTGATTCTCCCAATATGTGACACCTGTAGGAAAACTGAGGGAGTTTATTGATCTCTGATGTTTTAGGCACAAAAACCTCCGAGTGTTTCTCAAAATGATATTCGATTCGCTCAGAATCATCATTTGAAAATGATGACTCATCACAGTAAAAAACGCCACATTTCTGAAAACAAACCTCATATTTCGGGGGACTTTTGAATTCCTTCCCAAGATCCAAATGAAAATCTGATGCACCAATGGAAATCTTACGATCTGTAGATGTCAATCAACCATTTGAGCGCGCAAAATGACCTCTCCATGGCTGAGAAAATGGATTTTTTGCTGAGGTAGTTTATTGCATATGAAAAATCTATGATTTCAGTGGCTAACACGTCAAAAACAAAGGTATCTTAGTTGTCGAAAGTCCTAGCTTTCGGTGGCTAACAGTGCAATTTCGGAGCGTCGTAAACCACCGAAAGTCCCGAAACCCTGATTTCGGGATTTCGGGATTTCGGGTTTCGGGAAATAGAAAACAAAAATTTCTTCGACCAAACCTCCGATGGCCGAAAACCGAAATGATGACGTGGCATTTTGTAAAACCTTATTTTAGTGATTTTATTTCTGTTTATTACATTTTATTTTTTGTTTTTATTTTTTTTGTGCCTCCTCTTGAGCTCTTCCTCCATGTGACACTTGAGTGCTTATTCTCGACCAATACACTTTCGGCAGTTAAGGGCATATGAAAACTGAGATTTAAGCTACCGAAAGTCTGGACTTTCGGTAGCTAAAAATTATAAATTTTTCCTCCTAAGCTACCGAAAGCCAAAATTTCAATATTTGTTCCAACAGTAACCATGAAAGATAGTACATGATCAATTCAATCTCAGAGGAATTCTTCTTCGAAGAGAAGCCTTAAAGTATCCCTGGTTAGATCTGTGATCCTATGATAAAAGAAAGAAGTGGAATCTTTAGGGCATGGAATCTATAAGAAACCCCATGGACCCAAAATCTAAAGAAAAACATGAGAAAGAACATGAAGATTCGAAGAAAGAAGAAAAGCTTGAACAACTAGTCATTGTATCGAGAATCACAAGACTACCAGCCTATTATGAAAATAATCAAGCATAACTGAAAGTTGTGATGAAGAACAATATACGAAAGACTTATGAATGAAAGCATTGCAAGATCTAGAACTAGAGGTTCTCCTAGATGGAGGGATAAGACTATGATGATTGATCATTCTCGTAAACCAGACATACCTCTACATGAGTCATTATATCATCCATAGCTTGGAGTGCTACATCAAGATGAATGCAATGACTGTTCTCCAGAGAAATTGAACAAAGAGCATATGAAGAGAAACCTCAAGACCTTGAGGCATACCAGAAAGAGACCCTTATATACGTATGGAAGAAGATAACTTGGTGAAGAACCTCCAATGCACAGCAGAAGCGTGGTGAAGATTCTCTATAGTGAAGATTCTCTATAACAGAGATATTGTATCAAAATGATTACTCAATAGATTAGATCTCATGATGACAGAAGAAGTTCCACATGGATATGTTCCAGTTTTCCAACAATGATATACTCTATTGTGCATGAATCCTTCATAGAAAATCAGTGTTCCAAACTAAAGTACATTTGAAATCAAGAATTACATTATCCGTGATGAAGTCCAGAAAGGATAAAGTGGTTCTCCAATACATGTCTCCACAGATGAGCAGATAAGAAGACATTTTAGTAAAGCTTCTATCCAAGATGAAAGAGTTTGTGTACTCAAGCTGGAGCTCGTGGAGATGACTTCCTTATTGAAAAAGGAAGAGATGAATCCCAGGTTGGGAGGGAGCACTACAAATATTATTGAGGACATTCATTTTCAAGATTGAAAAATAGTCCATCTTGGACAAATTCTTTCTTGTTCAGAAAGTGGAATGAGATTTCTGATGGACAGTGATTTCCCATTGTGGTTAACATGGGAAATGGTCCAGATTGTTGATGTATCATAGACAACAACTTCCCATTGTGGTTAACATGGGGAGTGGTCTAGGGCAGTCTCTCTTCTTGAGGGTTACTCAAGAAGACCGACCCACCTCGCCGGACAATGATTTCTCATTGTGGTTAACATGAGGAATGGTTTGTTTTGGAGGTTGGTACAGGACAGTATTTTCCTCTTGTGGTTAACAAAGGAAATGGTCTAGACAGTCATTCCATAGGGTTTATGCATTCTCTCCAGAGTGCATTTTGATTAGTGTAGGAGGAATGGCCCAGGGTCGGGAATGGTCCAGGCTCAACAATCAGGGACAGACATTCCTTAGGGTTTATACATTCTCTCCAGGGTGCACTTTGATTAGTGTAGGAAGAATGGCCCAAGGTGGGGAATGGTCCAGGTTCAGAAGACAGGAAAGTTATTCTTCCTTGCTTGAGAAGAATAGTCCATATATCCCATTGTTCTACTCTGAGGGCAGATATTCTTTCAAATCTCATAGATGTGAGTGAAAGATTGGCCCAGATGATTCAGTTTATATCGTAACATTGTTTCTATGCAGGTTGCTATCAAATGATTGTTATGAAGACTGTATGACAGTAGATGTATACTATTGTGGTGGATGTGTTCCACTGTTCATGACTATACGTTGTTGATCAAGTACTTGTGTGTTACTTAGTGTGGTAGTGTACCACTGGATTGTAGTTATGTACTACTATGGATAGACACAGTTGTGTTCTATTTTTTGTTTCGATTTCCTTGAAGACAATCAACGGTATTGGAAATGATTATCAGTTAGATGGATAATCAAAGGAAAGAGATTTCCCAGACGGAAAACGGTTCAGAGCATTTACTCTTCTAGATTAGAAGAATGGCTCTTGTATCACTTTGTGGAGTGAACATCATGTCTGATTACTTAGATAGAGTATGGTTTCGAGATATGATGCAAATGATGACACTGATGATGATGATGGTGCTCATGTTCTAGTCATGATCTAGTCTATACAACTATGTTGATGCTACCACGTGACTGGTATGTTTTTGTGCTCAAGACCATTACCTGTAATACCTCCCTAGCTAGGAGGGAGTGTTGATATTATGGTATCTACGGGAGGTATTTACCTCGTAAATCTGACGAGGATAGAATACTCCAGGAAGAAAGAGGAAACCCTAATGAGTTGGCTAATAACCCTAGAAGACTTGTCGACTCAAGAAGATAATTTATATTAGGTTATTAGCCTCCAAGAGAAGAAGTCAACCAGAAATAATAATATATACTGAACAGACAGATACCCAGAATGATAAGTCGACCCAGGCAGTTAGCCAAAATTAGTATAAATACAGGAGGCCAATTCTCATTCTGGCAGGCAGTCTTAGAATTGTAGGACAGCACTTGTGCGCACTACAGTTGCCCAGTTTCTACACAGGTTTGGAGGAGAGCTATCATTGCAGCTGCTGCAGCTAGCATTTACGCTTAAACTATCTCTTGGCTATGGTTTGGACTATCTTATCAACTCTTGTTGGTGTGTTATCCTTGGGGAAAGGTGCGCTACCCTTTATTTGGCTATCTAGCTTAGGGTTTGCTTCCAGAGTGATTCTTTGTCAAGGTTAAGATGCTCAGAGGGTGGCTTCGGCCTATGGTTGGGTGACAATAAAGATATTGTCAATGGTAAAATGAGCACATCCATTATATTCTAACAATAGCCGATAGGGGCAACATGACCTTTGGAAAATTGGGTTGAAAGGACAACTTCCAGGCAAAGAAAAGTGGTACTCCACAGAGAAGGTAAGAGAAAAATTTTCTCACCTCATACAGTAAATATTTTGGGAACCAAAATCCTCCCTAAATGGGGAGGTATGATCTGGATTGGATTATTATATTATTTTTCATCTATTTCAATTTTTTTAGAGTGGAAAAAATTAAAGGAATCAACTTGCAAAGTCATATTAGTGGCAGGTCCCATTTTGGAAATTGGGGTCTGGAACCTTTCAGATCCATTTTGAGGCATTAAATGGAATCTTTTGAGGTTTTAGTGTCCAAAACTTATGCACACTCCCTTAAAAATGTTTTTCACTCTGAGACATTTCTAACAGTTCAGATTGTGCATCAATCGGAATTTGTATGCAAAAGTTATGCCTCCCGTAAGTTGATTCATCATGATGACCACAATGGTACAAGAGGATGCCACATCATCCCCCATTACTAATTCATATGGGGCTAGTCACGTGATTCATTTCAAGAAGATTCTAGAAGGTTCAAAACCCCACCACAATTGAGGGTTGGGGAAGTAAAAAACGTACCCCTAAATGGCTATCAGGCTATGTTAAATACCGAGACACTAGGAGGAGAAGGTGTTTCATTACGTGTTATTGTATTTTGTTCCATAGTAGAGCAGAACAACTGGGAGTGGGAAATTAGAGAGAATAACATAGGGGGTTAATGTTTTGTAGCAGCCTAATAGGCCATAAGTCTCAGGTAACTCCATAGAGAGTGCCTTCTCCTATGTAATTGCATTATTTCCATACCAAAGAAAAGAGAGCAGAGTAGCCTCATCTTCTAGTTGGGTTTTCTCCCATAAGGGTTTCCAAGGGAAAATATTTTTGTTATTTTGTGGATGGTGTGTGATTGTACTTTATTGTTCTCTATTTTCTTCATTTTATCTATTTCATGTATAAGAAGAAAATCAACAACGAAATATACTAGAATCTAAAGGAATTTAACCTTCATAGTGTATATTTTATTTTTAATTATCAGATTTGTTGTGACGAACTGTTTCAGTGGAATATCCATGATAGTTTACATATCAATAAGAAAAACCCTAGGACTGATGCTCTGATGACAAATTGTATGATCTAACACCTTAAAAATGATAAAAAGTCAATAAATACAGTCCACTTCGAGGGGGAAACCTCCCTTTACAATATATCCAATTCATAATACAATAGGAAATGAGATAAGATGATCCTAAAACTAGGTCTCCTTGATATATATAGGAGACAAAGGGTAGAATTATAATGAAAGGGTGCAATGAAGGGTTCTAGTCTACATACAAATATAACATTAGAAATGTAATAATTCAATATATGGGCCTTAATAAGGGGTTTTATACATAACATGGGGCTTTTTATAAGGCTTAACATTAGTGGATTGGTGTCTACGAAGATCTTTAAGAGTAGGTTGGTGCATAGGATTTTTACTAGCGGGTATTGGTGTCTCTAGTAGGTTGGTGTCTACAAATATTTGTAACAATAGATTGGTGCCTACAAATAATTAGAAAGAGAATTTTTGTGGTTTTCTTTCAAAAGGGTTTCCATGTAAATCTTGTGTTCCATGTTCTGCAGTTAATATGTGATTGTTTTATTATGGTTGATGAATATTTGAAAAGGAAAAAAATTATCTTATACTACACCACCCCC
>JASDQU010585329.1:96264-106827 GCA_032191745.1 Picea mariana
AATGTTTTGCTCAACATTCAGTGCATTATGACTTGGGGAAATAGAATCATAGTGAGGGGGTTGAGCTCAAGCTAATTCTTCATCTTTTGATTTTGTTGTTTGTCATCCCATTTCATTTTCCATTCTTTTATTAGTTGCATCAACCTCGAGTATTTTATCCCTTTCTTCTCATAGGAGGATGAAGGCATAGACCCTTTTTTTATACATGTAACAACCATTTCTAAAAGGTAGGACAAAGAAAGGAATATGGATGGAATGTGTTAAATATGGAAGGGAGTGGTGTGTTTTTCCTATCAAGGCCTCCCAGTAGTACCCTTATTCCCCAAGAGTGACAAAAATGGACTAGGACATATATGATGACCACAAAGGTGAAACAAAATTAAAAAGAATAGCTTCCAAGCATCATGATTCATTATATAACTTCAACCCATTATCCACACCTAAATTCCTAATGCATTAAATGTAACACTTTATATGAAACAATGAATAATGTACCTCATGTGTGTTCACCATCATTGGATGAATCATATTGACCAAGTGAATATGTTGAGCTATGATGAGGGGGGAGGCATTTGAGGGGATATTTTTTGTGAATAATGTTGATTATCATCTCCGGGATCATTGTCTGCAATGTGGATCATGGAAAAATATCTCCTCTAGTTACCCCTAGGTGAGATCCTGGGGTAACAATATTCATTATTCATGCTCTTGATTTATGCAACATTGCATTTGCATTCTATATTTCTTTGACTTACTCCTAGCACTAAGATTTATTTTTACAATTTGAAACAAAAAATAGATGTGGGAACATCCCTCGGATAGAAAATTATATTTTCACATTTGTTTTATTTTGGTGATTTATTTTGATGGTTATGGGAGTTTTTTTTTTTTGTGGATTTTATGTTGCTACAAAAGTGCGAGTAACACAAGCATGGGTTGTAGAAATATTTCACTACAGAAAAGCGAGTATCACATTGATAAAACAATTCCATAATCCACTTCAATGGGTTGATTACTTTAACCTTGGTGGTTTGGGTGATGACTTGGATGTTTCCACATTAATTAAATGTGGAAGCCTAAATCAAAACAATAGTTTCCACTCACCATTGGAATGAAGGAGTTACATCAATGAATTTCTATTAACACATGGAGGGAAGGTGCATGAAGTCATTTGGGTAGAGAACCTAACGAATATACATCTATGTGTTTACTGGGAATGATATCAAAACATCTAGTAAAGTTCCTTGGTTAGAAAGACCAATTACTTCTAATAACTATTATATGGATAAAATATGATAGTGCAATCATAGATCCATATTCTACAAGTTGGAGGAATCATAAAGCATAGGAATATGCAAGGAGTAAAAACAATTAGGAAGATTGATGTCCCCCATTTACCACAACCTCGATGCTTTCACGTCTCATTGGAGCACCTTCCACATCAAATAAGGGGATCAATGGGAAGTCACTAACACATCAACACATGTTAGAGATTGCAACTAAAGATCAATCAAATTTGACTCAAATTGGTTCCATGATGGTTAAAGTCATCGCAATAGTTCAACTTTCATTCTTTGTGTATAAATTGTAGGTTAGTGAAGAACATAGCTCTTTTTGTGCTCTTAGTTTTGGGTCTATAGATGTAGAAAGAGGGAAAGGAATTCTAGAGAATGGCTCTATTAATGTAATAAGGTTTGAGAGCTTAGGAAAACTTATTTAAGAAATAGTGTTCATATGGTGTGGTGTATTTTCACTTGTTTTTAATGTAGAAAGAGAGAAAGGAATTCTAAAGCATGGCTCTATTGATGTAATAAGGTTTGAGAGCTCAGAAAAACAAGAAATAATGTTGATATGTTATGACTTGTTTTTAATGCAGAAAGAGGGAAAGGAATTCTAAAGCATGGCTCTATTGATGTAATAAGGTTTGAGAGCTTAGAAAAACAAGAAATAATGTTGATATGTTATGGTGTATTTTTACTTGTTTTTAGTGCATTATGTTATTTATTAATGTTTAAATTGAATTTGTTATTATAATAATTTGTAAGATTTTCATTGTACACATGGGTGATATTGGGAGAGTTGCAACTTTACTACACCAAAAACTTATAACAATTTTAAAACACATAAAATGAATCTAGAAGCCAAGTGCCCAAACTAAAGCGTCCACGGACCACCAATAAATAATGGAAATTAAGTCTCCAATATTTTATTCAATTCCAATAAAATTATGTACATTGCTCAGAAAAGAAAATTGCAAACAAAGTGTCATATATTTAAGGGTCCATGGACCACCAATAAATGATGGAAATTAAGTCTCCAATATTTTATTCAATTCCAATAAAATTATGTACATTGCTAAGAAAAGAAAATTGCATCAACAAAGTGTTAACTTTAATGATATACATACAAATTTTCATTTCAAACTTCTAATAAATATTTTTTTTAAATGAAGGAGATTCAATATCTATAATAGTTGCATGGACTTTCACATCTCCAATATGAAATATGAATGGCATTTACTATTCTTACAATGAGACACCTGTTAAAATGATGTTTATCTCATATGTGTTCATTGGATGGGGCTCTCACAATCATTCTATGGCCTCCCACATGCACAGTTTAATAGTCTATTAACAGGCATTTTAAAATGAGGTTCATCACATGGAAATGGAGAAGAATATGCCTAGTTTTGTTTTGGTTCCAGATGCGTTTGGACCGAAAAGTCGACTCATTCTCTGTGTGCAACACGCGTTTCTCTTTTAAAAAACCTCTCAAAGCTTTGAAAATCGACTAATTCTCTCTGTGGAACCCGCGTTTCTCATTTTAAAAACCTCCGATACCTTCTCATTTAGTTATTATATATATATATATATGCACAGGTTAAGATAAAGACGGTGCGGATTGCGCCAGCTATCATTTTCATTAAAAATGACAAGAGGCTTTGTCTTTTTAAGCAGATTCAGAATTTGATATGGATTCTCCAGAATTTTCACTACAAGACAAGACCGCATGTGTAACATGACGTTCCGTCAATCTTGGCGAATCAAGACCATGTTATTAGCTGTACTATTTCTCCTTGCCAGCAAGACCAAGCTATGAATTCAAATTATCACAAGTTTAGCGTGACAAGAGACGTAGTTGAACTGCGATGTGAGAATGGTAGTTAGCGGAGGTAGAGCAAGACATCAGCCAATTTCCTCCCCTATAAAATGGCGTGTCGCAGCCTGAGTTGATCATGACAAGGAGTGTTATACATTTTCTCTGGAGTTGGGTTAAACTTGGAGGTTTTCAGAAATATTAACAAACAACAATGGCGGCCTGTGGAACTGAAGTGGCTCATCCTGTGCTCTACGTAGCTGCAGACATGGTGGAAAACAACACGTCTATTGTGGCCACCTCTATGGCTGCAGCCAATTGTGACATGAAGATTCATCCTCTTCCAAATTCTTCTGCCACCTCAAGAATACTGGTGATTGGAGCTACAGGTTACATTGGCCGCTTTGTTGCTCAAGCGGCTGTGGCTGCTGGTCATCCTACGTATGCCCTTGTACGTCCTACCACTGCTTCTGATCCGGCAAAAGCACAGCGCGTCCAAGAATTGAAGGACTCCGGCGTCCAAATTCTTTATGTATATGATCTCCCAATTCTACTATATAAGTCTTTTGCAATTTCCCTATTAAGATTTTTATGATCTTCCAGTTCTGCATTCTCTAGTCTTTAATAGGGTACTATATCAAATATATGTAGATGGGCTGGATAATTTAATTCATGAAAATGGCTGCAGGGATGTTTAAGTGACCACAACTCCTTGGTAAATACAATGAAGGGCATTGACGTTGTTATTTCTACTGTGGGCGGCTCAGAAACTCTGGAGCAGCTCAAGATCGTGGACGCCATTAAAGAAGTTGGCACAATTAAGGTCAGCTGACTAATAATTGTTTAGTTGAATAATAAGAATTGAAGTTTTAATCAATACTTTGCACCTTGCATTATTCATATTAAGTTTATTCTTTTGTATTTGTACAAATTCAAAAATAAAAATTGTTTGAAAGAGTGAATGTTTACTTTGATCTTTTCAGTACTATGCAATTTGTATACCTTTTGGGTAGCAGTTTAATATGAGATAGTGCTTATTAGAGAATAGAATTACATCAATTAAGATGTATAGAAGTACAAATCCACAATCACACAGATTACCGATCTATAGATCCACAGATCTTGAAAATCAAGCGCCATAAGACCGATAAACAGATCCAAAGATCCATAACTTTAAATATATACAGCTCTGCAGATCCAGGGATCTATAATACATTAATCTGTACTGATCATGCAACCAACGATACAGCACTATATTAGATTTATATTGAATGAGCAAGTGACCAGTCTAGCAGGTCATCACAATGAGAAAAATTAATATTCTTTTACTTTCATTTTCCTATAAGAATGGTTGAAAAGATAACTCTATCCATACATATGTTGGCTGCAGAGGTTTTTCCCTTCGGAATTCGGGCATGACATCGACAAAGCCGACCCAGTGGAACCTGGACTGACCTTTTACAATGAGAAGAGAAAAATTAGGCGAGCTGTGGAGGCTGCCAACATCCCTTTCACTTACATCTGCTGCAACTCCATAGCTGGTTGGCCTTACTTTTACCATACTCATCCTTCTGAGCTTCCTCCTCCCACAGAACAGTTCGAAATCTATGGAGATGGCAACGTCAAAGGTATCACTACATGCTCTTCGTAAATCTGATTAGCTATTTATTGGTGAAGACTGAGATCCTTTGATGATAATACATGCATATGTGCATACAGCTTACTTCGTTACAGGAGCTGACATTGGCAAATACACTATCAAGACTGTGGACGATATCCGGACTCTAAACAAAGCTGTCCACTTCAGGCCTCCCAAAAATTTTCTTACTCTAAACGAACTGGCAGCCATATGGGAGACCAAGATTGGAAAGACTCTGCCAAAGGTCTGCATCTCGGAACAAGATTTGTTGGGAATGGCCAAAGGTATTTAATTCTGTATATACATAGCAATAATCTTCTACTAGCTTCTCCATATAACGTATATACAGTTTGAGTGGATCTAATGTTTAAGAACATGTGTTTTCTCTTAAGAAGTCATAAGTTAAAATCCAGAGGGGTAGGGTATGTATATCTCAGTATATTTTACAAGTAAAATCACTGGGCGGAGAAGGTTTCATACACCAATTTGGTGTCTAACTAATCCTAAGAGGTGACAAGTTAAAATCCAGCGGGGTAAAATATGTATACCTCAAGTAAAATCACTGGACTGACTGAGAAAGTCTCATACACCAATTTGGTTTCTAACTCTGCAGTGACCTTAAAAATAGATTATTATTATTATTACTTTGTGTAGAATAAAATTGCTACAATAACAGCGTCTAGATACTCCATCAAATTTTTGTTTCAGTTCATGAATTTGTAACAGCGTCTAGATACTCCATCAAATTTTTGTTTCAGTTCATGAATTTGACTTTAATTGTTAATTGATGGTACAGTAGGTTTCTAAGACAAAGAAATTAGAGTGCAGAATGTGTTGTTGGTTGTTGTTTTATTTTAGTGTATTTGTTGGTGCAGCTAACTACATTCCAGAGAGCATTGTGGCTTCTCTGACGCATGACATCTTCATCAACGGATGCCAATACAAGTTCGAAATCGACGGACATCACGATGTCGAGGCCTGTGAACTTTATTACAGGGAATCGTACACAACTGTACATGACTTTTTTGATGGCTATCTGGGAACACAAAACGTTGGCCTTTCCCACTGAGACATGAAGAGGCGGAGAATACCCAATAATGCAATGTACTATCCAATTCGTCGGCTAGAGATTTCAGATTCCAAATTCTTAAATGCAATGTACTATCCAATTCGTCAGCTAGAGATTTCAGATTCCAAATTCTTATTGTATTGTTTTGCACATCCACATGCAAGAAAGAGGTTCGAGAGTTTTGAGTTGCCGTATACGCAGATTGACTCTCCCTCTTTCGAATGCACGCCTGGAATTTCAATTTCACCATCCTTGTCAGTGATTTTTTATATAACGGTTCGATCTTTTCAGTGTCCTTTCGTTTAAGTTTTTTCTTAATTTATAGAATGTTGTTTCTTTTTGTTATACATAAATTCACTGAACTGTTAAATTCATAAATTCACTGAACTGTAAAATCCATAGCTCATGGAGCTCATCCATCCATGGTGCGAAACTGAAATACACTTGTAAAAAAATATTTGACGATCTATATCCAGATCAAATCTACATTTTGAGTTTAAGTATACTTACACCGTTTTTGGCTATAATGTTATATTTTTGACATTTTATTGTATCCGTCAAATATTGTAGCCGTCAAATACGTTTAAACATGGATAGTTTTTTTTAAGTTATCACTGTGTCATAAGTTTATGATTAGTTTATTGTCTTTTTCTCGTCTCTTGAATACTTATGATAAAGATAAAATGGAAAAACATTATGATATCTTGAATACTTATGATAAAGATAAAATGGAAAAACATTATGATAAAGATAAAATGAAAAAACATTAAACCATTGATTATCATTAATATTTACCTTAAAAATTAAAATAAATATAGTAAACTGTTGAAAACTGAGGGAGTAGATTGCTATACTCTTATAAATTTAAAACGTTTAAAACTAGAGTCTAGAGTGCAGTGAATAGTAATCTCATCGGTCAAATCCCGTGGGCCACCAAGACTGGAAGTGTAGTAATTCCAATTTTCCATGGCAACTCTAAATCTCCACGAACATGCATTTCTGTACGTGGACGGTCCTCGCACGGTATCTTTCCACCATTATTATATTTTTATGTATGAGAATAAGGCAGTTCAATTTGCCTTCAACCAACTATAGCAATTGAAAATACAATCAATGTTATATTACCACAGCCACTCAAAACCGTGGCTGATTAACGCCGAAAGAAGCCAAAAAAAATGAAACGCGCGTGCATATTGTTTCCTGTATATTATAATCTAATAGCTAACTATTGTTTCGTGCATATTATTTAATGTGGCTGACATATTGTAACCACGCGCGTGCTGGATGAATTTAATGACGAAGCTTGAAGCGTTCCAAAAGGCTGGTTTCCCAGATATTTCTCGTCTCGGTCAGAATTTCTTCGATCCCCTTCCGCTGCCCTACGACAATTTAACATTTCCTTCTTCGACCATGAGAAGCCCTGGATTGTCCAGAGCAGGCAGTTGTACAGTTCTGTGATCGAAACCCATACTGGCTCGGGCTTCAACGGACATCTTGCCTTCAATATCCATTGTCAAGCAAACCCAATTGCAGTGGCGTATTTTTCTAGTTTTCCTTATATTTGCAGTCTTCTTTGCTTAATTTCTTTTTTGTCACAAGTCGAATTTCCTATACAAAAATAGAGCCAGACAATCATGGATCAGAGCATAAATGTCAATTTGGGGTTTATTATTCATTCAAGAACAAAGATAAAGATGTAGACAGAGAATAAAAACTAACCTCTGGTTTTTTATATGAAACCCTGAAATTCGAAATCATTAAATTATGGCCATTAAAACTTAAAACGAAGGATTTGACTACCTGTGCATTGTGGCGATGAGAAACTTAAACCAAACAACTTCTTGAAGTGTAGGTTATCCATCTTAATAAACTTCAACGAATTTGATGCTTGAGTGAAAACTCTCATTTGGATATTAAATCCAAGGTAAAATATTCAATACGACTCAGGGATGTGCAGCAAAACTTTGCTCATAATCAAATGATTAACCAGGAATAGGAATCGAATATCAGGATTGTCGCGGCAGTAATGAAAAAGAATCTTAAATATCAATCTCAGGATTTGCATTGTATTCGTAAACAGAGGTAAAAACGTGCTTGTTATCGACACCTGTCATTCTACTTAAATGGGAGCCGACGGGCTTCACTTTCATAAAAAAGTGGCCACTACCTGTTACAAAAGAAGGCGGCTAGGTCACACATGTCAATTTAGCATTGTTTTAAGTATAATCAAATCTTAATCATTGAACGTGGCAATCTGGTGGTGAGTAAGTATTTTTTTAATCTTATTTAGTAAATGTGAAAAAGTAATCACATAAACGGATGTCTTTATAAATGAGGGGAAGTTAATTTATCAAAATCTCATCCATTGATTTGAGAGGACGACGAAGAATATGCCAGCATCTTCAATTTTTAGCCATTAGATTATAATTTTAGATTAAAATGTAATTAATTGTGCCCATTGTCAATAGGTGTATGCCTTTCGGTGTTATAATTGTGCCCATTATCAATAGGTGTACGCCTTTCGGCTTAATAATTGTGCCCATTATCAATAGGTATACGCCTTTCGGCGTAATTAAAGAATAATTTTAGGTTTTCGAAAATTTTATTATTAGTTTTTATTGTGAACTCTGACTTACCACGATCATATTAAACTCCATACACGCCCAGTTACAAAAAGACAATCTATTCTATATTTGATAATTAATTATAATGAGACTTTATTTGATGATTAATTATAATGAGCAATTACAAAAAACAATCTATTCTATATATTCGATCATTAATTATAATGAGATTTTATTTTATGATTAATTATAATGAAAATTCTTTAATTTATGGATTGAGGAAGTCCAACAACCATTAAAGATTAACTTGACAGTTGAAAAAATCTACTGACCTTAACTCACAAACACACCAACACCCCGTTAATAAGACAAGAGTAGGGAGGAACAAAGATGAATCCCAACTGTTAGCACTAAAATTTGCATCATTAAAACTTTGTTGGAGTGCTGTTGAAAACATGCACTTTTTGATAAATTGTGAAGCAAGAAATGCAGAGAGAAAGAATAGAACAATAAACAGTATATTAGAATATATGAAGAATAGTACAAAACGAGTACATGAAGAAGTAAAACTGAGAAGGTCTGAAGAGATACAATGCAATGGGAGATAACTGAGCTAAATAGGCTCAAGCAAGACAAGAATAGAAAGTACAGCTGGCCAGGATAGCTGACAGTGTACAGTTAGCCTGTTGAGGTTACATTATATTTAACACTCCCTCTTAAACTCAACAGTTACAAACATCAGCATTGATTATGCCTAAGTGCTGTCTCTAAAAATCAAAAACTGACTTTCCTAGTGGCTTTGTAAAGATATCAACAAGCTCATCTCGAGAACCACAGAATTGTAGTGCAATATCACCATTATTGACTAGCTCGCGTATGAAATGAAAACGAGTGTCAATGTGTTTATTTTTCTTGTGAAACACATGATTTTTAGATAAAGCAATTGCTGAAGTATTATCACAAAAAATAGGAGTTGGATCCTTTTATGTATGTGACATATCTTTCAATATTCTTCTCAGCCACACAGCTTGACAAGAAGCTGAGGTAGAAGCGACATAATCTGCCTCTGCAGAAGATATTGAAACAATTGGTTGCTTCTTTGATGCCCATGAGATTAGGTTCATGCCCAGTTGAAAAACATGTCCAGATGTGCTTTTCCTGTCATCTAGGCTGCCTGCAAAATCACTGTCTGTGTAACCAAAAAGCCGATTACTATCAGAATTAGTGTACCATAAGCCAAAATTGAGAGTTCCTGCAACATCTCTCAGAATTCGTTTCGCCATTTTCCAATGAGAATATTTGGGGGATTCCATGAATCTGGAAACAAGGCTGGCTGCATACATAATGTCAGGCCTAGTTGCTGTAAGATACAACAAACTACCTACTAAACTTTTGTACAGGGTAGAGTCTACTGTAGGACCTTCATCATTCTTGCTCAATTTTGTGCCTAGTGGTATGGGGGTTTTCGTTGGATTGCATCCTTCCATGCGAAATCTTTTGATGATGTCTGCTGCATACTTTTGCTGACAGACAAAAATGCCTTTGGTTGATTGATCAACCTCAATTCCTAAAAAATATTTCAATATGCCAAGATCTGTCATCTCAAACTCAGATTGCATGGCATGTTTAAAATTTTCTAACTCAAGATTTCCCGTATAGATCATGTCATCAACATATAAACATACAATCAAAATTTTACCGTGCTGATCTGTTTTGGTGTAAAGAGTTGGCTCATTTTGGCTTCTGTTGAAACCACTTTTGATCAGATAAGTGTCAATTCTGTTGTACCAAGCTCTTAGAGCTTGTTTTAAGCCATACAAGGCTTTCTTCAACCGATATACTTTGGCTGGATGCTTTTGGACTTCAAATCCAGGTGGTTGATTGACATAAACTTCTTCTTCTAAAAGACCATTCAGGAATGCTGACTTGACATCCATCTGGTATACTTGACATTTGTGTTGGGCTGCTATGGCCAATAGAGTCCTTACAATGTCTAATCTTGCTACTGGAGCAAAAGTTTCACCATAATCAGTGCCTGGTTGTTGTGAGAATCCTTGGGCAACAAGTCTTGCTTTGTGTTTTTCAATCTGCCCTTTTTCATTGAGTTTAGTTTTGAAAACCCACTTGACACCAATACTCTTCTTGTGACTTGGCAAATCAACAAGATCCCATGTCTGATTTTTCTCAATGGAGTC
>JASDQU010585330.1:51047-62339 GCA_032191745.1 Picea mariana
GTATTGATGAGGAGCTTCATTTAGGTGGCTCAATCAAAGCCTTTGGTTGTCATTGAGGTGCTCGATCATGAAAAAATGTCATTTGGGCCCTCAAAATGACCCCTAAAGGCCTTTTTTACAATAAACATGAATTCCAAAACCCTAGACATCCAAAAAACTAACCATAGGAGATGAAGCACAAAAAGTCATGTGGGCCCCGTTGGGGTAATTTAGTACATCAACTTCTTAGCGTCGTAACTTTTGCATACGATTTTTGTTTAGGGCGCATGGTAGCTCGTTGGAAAGGTACTAGCGAAGAGATTCATTAAGGGAGATCAATCAAAGCCTTTGGCTGATTGAGTTGCTCGATCATGAAAAAATGTCGTTTAGGCCCGCAAAATGGCCCCGGAAGTTGGGACTGCTAAAATTAGAAAGTTGCCAAAAAATTGTTTTGATCCAGTTGGACGAGGTGGGTGGCCACCGAGATCCTCTTGGATCATAATTGTATTATAGTTTAATAAAAATCCTAGTTCTCCCTTTGGTGTCGGTTAGAATAGATTGGAAGTTTTTAGATGTGTGTGGATTACAAGGTCTCAATTGTAGCACACTTAAATAAATATTCCATTGCTTTAATGGATGACATGAGTGAGTTACATGGTGCCTGTCACTTCTTCAAGCTTGTGACCCCATTTAGGGTAATTACTACATCTCATTTAGAACTAGGAAAAACAACATTTCATAAACAAAGTATTTTTGGGTTATCAAATGCATAGTAACATTTCGAATCACTATGAGTTGTGTCATTCTCTTTAAAAGTAGTAACAAAGATCTTTGATGATCTTGTCATGATCATGTTTGATATTGTATTTTAAAATGCTTAAGAGAATACTCTGTCTATGCGAAATAATCAAAATGTTCCTTTGATATGCCTACCTTGGATCATCAAAATGTTATTTTTGTATGCCTACCTTGATTATCAAAATGTTCTTTTGATGTGCTTACTTTGGATTATTTTGGGGACATTGTCTTTTCTCCTGCTAGTTTGGATGATGACGACGACCATAGTGAAACCAATAATCTGAACATTGGAATGGTTATAATATTGAACCACACTAAAAAAATATTATGGAAACCTTATTATGGAAGAAATAGATTAAAAACCTTATGTCAACATGACAGCTTGGACATCAAAATAACCGACGATGATGGGAATTTAAAAACACGCGCGCACGCATGCAAAATAATGTGGAGAAAGATTTCCAAACATTGGCTGCTTGTCACAATCGTGTCAAAATTCTGAGGTTAATAAAGAAAATTGAATATATTTAAATCTACCATGTGCCACTCTAATTACATCAGAATTACAATGTTCTTAGATGTATGTCAAAATTATGACAACGCTATCCCATTGATGAAAGTTTTTTATTTTTGACATTGTTGCAACAACATTAATGTTGAGACAACGTCGAAACTTGTACCCAAATCTAGTCGTGATTTTCTAGACAAATGTTATCGTCCGTAGAGTAGCATAAGTGGTTTAGTAATATGTTTGGGTGTGATTATGAGATCATATATAAGAAATGAATAATCCCTATTTACCTTATCCTTACATGTTCCAGGTTGGCTTGATGAAGCTCGTCAAGAATGGATAACAACGACGTGATGGTTCAACTCATCCTAAGGTTTTAGGAAGATCCCAACCCTCCCAAAGCTTATACATGGTAGCAAGATGCCTTATGCCACATTTTTTTGATAAAAAACTATGCATTAAAACAAAGGGTCTTAGAGGAGTTGCATTCATCACATACCTTGAGTCACTATGGCTTTCATAAAACCTATGAATGAGCTAAGAGCTCCTTTTGGGAAGGCATGAAAATAAACATCTAGGGTTTTGCAATGACGTGTGACACTTGTCAAAGAAACAAGGGTGAGGCAATGAATACAAGCAATTGCAATCACTATCGATTCCAACAAATATTTGAACTGCCATCTCTACATATTTTATAGTGGGTCTTCCAAAAGATGGTAACAAATCAATCGGTGTGATGGTAGTTGACTAAATTTCCAAATATGCTCATTTTTATGCCTCATCGCGCCCATTTACACCTTCCTTAGTGACCCAATACTTCATGGATCAAATTATTAAGCTATGTGGCATGGTCTCTTCCATTATCCTGAATCAAGATCCTACATTCACTAGAAAATTTTGGCAAGACTTATTTAAACTTCAGGGTATCCAGTTGAAAACGAGCATTGCATATCATCCTCAAATCGATGGTCAATAGAAGTGGTTAACAAGTTCTTAGAAACCCATATGCGATGCTTCGCTTTCAAAAGGTTACACTAACTAGCATAGTGACTTCTCCTTATAGAATGGTGGTACAATACCACTTATAATGGAGCCACCAAAATGACACCATATGAAGTTGTTTATGGCCCAAAACCCTTCTCAATGGCTTCCTATTTACTAGGTATCTCCAAGGTTCATACATTTGATAGCACACTTCACCCAGAGAAGCCATTCTTTGCATACTAAAGGACAATTTGGTTTTGGCTTGAAATAGAATGAAACAACAAGTTGACTAGCACTGCCAAGAATGTTATTTTGCGGAATGAGATTAGGTGTTTCTTCACCTTAAACCATATAAGCAAACATCTATCAAAGATAAAATCCACTAGAAACTAGTAACAAAGTTCTATGGACCCTATAAGATCATCCAACACATTGGACAAGTTTCCGACAAACTAGTTCTTCTATCCCACTCTAAGATTCATCTAGCCTTTCATGTGTCTTGCATGAAGAAGATAGTGGGATTGAATTGTATGGTGCAAACTAGCTTGCTAGAACTTTATGAAGAAGGGTTCATTTGGATCTAGATGGAAGTAATATTGGCTACCAAAGAGCATCAACAATGATTATAGTGGAAATATATGCAACAAGAAGATGTCACATGGAAACCAACAATAATTCTACATCAATTTACCCACCTTTAGCCTTGAGGACAATGTTGTTTTTGAAGGAGCATGGCATGTTAGGGTCCTACCCTAACCTCCCTACTTTAGGGTACTTAGGATTTATTCAATTAATGTATGCAACCATCTTCTTTGAATAAGGGCCATTAGATAGTTAGCAGATAATTATTTAATGTAAAAGGCTCCTCTTTAAGAATTAATTCCCTCTAGGTAGCTGGTACTATCAATGATTGGACCACAAGTAATTAGGGTTTTGCTATTGAAAATCTATATAAAGAATTAGGAGGATGTGGAATTTCTTTTCCGAGTATTGTTGTAATTGGAGCTCTACTCAATGAGAAGTTGCCCTACCTTAAGAGGCAAGTGAACATTTTTTTCTTTCTCCGATAATCATTGATACAAGAGCATATTTCACATATTTCATCTTAAGTGTCTCTTGTATTTGATTTTTTGATTTATATTCTTTGAATACCTTGTCTATGATTAAAGTATAAGGGTTAAGGATCACTAAAATGACTAAGGTACTCTAGGGATATCTTGACAAATTCATACTTGGATTCCTTTGCATAAATATTATGCTAGGTTAAAGCATCCAATACAAGATAAAATGCTCTGGACACTCCTTGAATTATTTTATATATATGAATATATCATCAAAAAATATGTCATTTAGGTGTAGATTGAGTGGTTGTGAGGAATTGCTACCTGTAAATGTGTTGAACCTGCACAGAATAGATCTAGCTAGAAAATACTACACACATTTGCAGAGATAAATTGAGAAAGAAGAAGAAGGAGAGAAAGAATAGAATAATTCTCATTATCCGTTAATGAATAATGAATAATTTACACAATATATACTTTGTTTGACTCAATAAATGCGCATTGGAGGAGAACCAATGTGCCATAGTGGTGGTCTAGAGTGATCTGGACACACACCAGCAGTTACGGGAGTAAATTGCCACCTAGTCTAGTCTCTCATGCAGTTACGGGAGTGAACTTCCACCTAGTTGAGTTAACTAGTCAACCAGTGTTCAGTAAACTAACTAAACAAAGTTTAGTGAGGAATAGATCAAGGAATCAAGGGTAATGTGTCACTCTAACGATGATCTCAAGGCAAGTGCGCATTAGCATGGTGATGATCCCAATGTTGCATGGTGACAAAACCAATGCAACATCTAGACTCAACTCAACTAGTCAAACTAAAATATAGGAGACTAGATAATAACCAATTATGACTAATAAACAAGGAAAACCCTTAGGAAAAAGTAATCCTAGGTGTGTGTGAAGTAACTCCAACACCCATCCTGAACATCACTATGGTGAAAATAAAGAATGGGTCCTAGCAACGAGGCCATGTTAGGTACCCAAATACAAAAGATACACTAGAAATAAAGTGAGGAAAGAGGGAAAACCTCATGGGAACCCCCCCTCAAGGTACAATGTATGTAAAAAGAAGAACTACGGTTGCTAGGCAATTGTGTCCTCACTCCAAGATGACTTCCTAGAGAATGGAACTTCTGCTCAGTGAAGGTCTTGGTGAAGATGTTTGTTGTTTGTTCTATTGAAGGACAGAACTATAGGTCGATGATCCCCTTGTGTACTAAATCCCGGATGTAGTGCATGTGGATCTCGATGTGCTTCATCTGTTGCCTCTGAACTGGATCTTTGCAGAACTTTAGATTGCTCTGGTTGTCACACCAAATGACGATTGACCGATGAAACTAAACTCTCAACTCAATGAGAAAATGTTGTAGCCACACAGCTTGAATGGTTATATTAACTACCCCTCTCTACTCTGCCTCAGCTGAAGATAGAGAAATGGCAGCTTGTTTCTTGCTCGACCAACAAATAGGCCCAGAACCAAGACTGAGTGATTAACTAGATGTGGACTTGCGATCAGTGTTATTGCCATCCCAGTTAGAATCAGTAAACCCGATGAGATCTAATGTAGAGTCTACTGCATAATGAATCCCAAAGGTGATGGTGCCCTGTACGTATCAAAGGATATGCTTTGCAGCATTCCAATGTAGCTCATGCGGCTCCTGCATGAACCTAGAAACTGCGCCAACTACATAGGAGAGGTCTGGTCTAGAGTGTGTGAGATACAACAAGCTCCCCACTAGCTATATGTACATTGTGTTGTCAACCAGTGGAGTCTCCCCGCCATCCTCAAGTTCGACTCCTGATAGGAAAGGATTCGGAGCAGACTTGCAGTCTGTCATGTGAAATCTCTCAAGGAGATCTCGTGCATACTTGGCCTGAGACAATTTGATGCCTGATGCATCCTGACTGATCTCGAGTCCAAGGAAGAAGTGTCGAGGACCCGAGGACCCATGTCCGTCATCAAAAACCTGTCATGTAGAATCCTCTTGACTACAACAATCATTGAAGTCGAGCAAACGATGATCAACAAATCATCAACATACATACCTAAGAGTAGAAGTGAACCAGTCGTCCTAAGCATGTAGACATTCGGGTCTGATTTACAACGTACAAAGTTCTATGACACCATGTAGGAGTCCATCTTGGCATACCATGCCCTCGGAGCCTGCTTGAGGCCATAAAGGGACTTCTTCAGTCGACATACCAAATATGAGTCCTACATAAATCCCTGGGGTTGCTCCATATAGATCGCCTCAGAGAGATCACCATGAAGAAAAGCATTCTTCACGTCCATCTGATGGACTTCCCATCCCTTGTTTATCGCATTGGCAAGTGATAATTGTATGGAATCCATCTTCGCTATTGGAGTGAAGGTCTAATCATAGTCAATGTCATGCACCTGCTAAAATCCTTTGGCAACAATCMTGGCTTTATATTTTCCAATTTATCCATCTAATGCGCTCTTGGTCTTGTAGACCCATTTGCATCTGACAAKTTTCCTCCCAGAAGRAAGAGGAACCAGATCCCAAGTCTGGTTCTCGAGAAGGGAGTTGTACTCCTCCTKCATGGAGGATTCCCAAAAGGGATTTCCAGCARCCTAACCATAAGACTGTGGATATGAAGACTGAACCAAGAAAAKATGTCTAGAGGGAAATGGTTCAGTGGTAGTGAGTGCAACAGGAGGCTTCTCAAAATCAGATCAAGTCCTCCTGGTATCAGTTGGATCACCAACGAGATCCCATGCATCCTGAAGAGTAGTATGTGACCACTTGGGCCTCTACTATGGCTCTGCAAATGAATATGGATGMTCTGAMTCTACATCTGACTATACTGACTTTGTATCAGAATCATCTGAGTCCTTGGAATCAGAACTCTCATCTGAATAAGAGTCAGCATGTTCATGCTCATCATCTCRGATAGGTGGAAGAATGAAGGTGTTTGCATGCAGYTGTTGAGGTACATGCGAGACACTTTYCTCGAATTGGACACTTYGCTCAATGATGAGCCAGTCCAAGGAAAGATCAATAAGCMTRTATCCATTCACATYRTCAGGGTGTCCAACAAAAATACACTCAATGCTCTGTGGATCAAGTGCCTTCCTCTTTTCAGAGGGAATCTGGGCCCATGCACGTGAATCAAAAATACRAATGTGGGTCACTTCCRGTTTGAGGCCACTCTAAGCCCTGTAGGGCGTCTTATCCTTGATAGATCTACATGGAGATCTGTTTTGGATGTATGTTGCACAATTAAGTGCTTCAACCCATAGTCTCTATGGTAGTGACTTTGCATGCAACATTCAAGATGCCATCTCATTTAGAGATATGTTTTCCTGCTCAACAACTTCGTTTTGTTGCGGAGTATAGGGAACTGTGTGCTGCAACTAAATCCCTACCTCATGGAAAATATTATGGATCTCATGATTGACATACTCTCCCCCATTATCAGTTCAGAGGACTTTGATTTTATTTTCGAACTGTGTCTCAACCAAGGCTTTGAAATCTTTGAGGTGTTGAAAGACCTCAGATTTTTGACTGAGAAAGCAAATCCATGTAAAACGTGAGAAATAATCAACAGAAATGAGAACAAACCTCGCTTTGCTAATAGATGGATGCTAAAAAGGACCCATAAGGTCACTATGGATCATATCTAAAGGCACATAAGCTCTATGAGACTTTCCTTTGTCGAATTTCTCGTAAGGGTGTTTTCCAAGAACACATCCCTTAAGGGTGAATTTATGGTAGACCATCAACCAATATTTACTTGCTAAATTTTTGCATATATATGAAATTCAAATGTCCAAACCTTTTGTGCCATGTCCTACTACTTTCATTAGCATGAGTAAGTTGTAAAGCAAAGTCTAGTTCAATAAATTCAAAAAATGTATACAATCTAGATTGATGATTTACCTCACCGGTAGCAACCCTGGAGTTGGTTTGCATGTCATAGATATCCACTGCATTTGGTGTGAATATGAATTTCTTTTCGATGCTAAAATTCGTCATCTGATACACGAAGAGAAGGTTGATGGAAAGTTTGGGAACGTGCAACACATTCTTGAAGCTTTCGTTGGTGAGTTCAATCCTTCCTTTGCCAGTGACTTCTACTGAAGAGTTGTCCCCCATCAAAATAGGAGGACCTTTGCATGCATCCAATGATGAATAGACTGCTTTTGAGGAAACCATGTTATGTGATGCTCCTGAATCTACGATCCAAGCATCGAGGGAGGAGTTGATGGCAATCAAAGCATGGCTAGAATTGCCTTTCTTGGGATTTTGAGCTTCTGGCTTCTTCTTCTTGGCACCCTCGGGGATGTGATCTCCAAGGTTGTTTTGTTGAAGTATTTGATTCATTAGATCTTTTTTTTTTCATGCATGGGGATTATGGATGGATTCCTTTCTGACAGTATGTGCATTTCTCCCCTTTTCTTCCCTTTTTCCCTTTGGATCCGGAGGCATCGGTGAAGGGTTTTGAGTACCCTTCCTTCTTCGTATTTGCATGAGCTTTCCTTTTTCCTTTATCTTTATATTTATGATATTGATGGCTGCCATATTGAACAGTAAGTGCATGTGCCTTTGGGTCTTTGATTTTGCCCATGTTGAGGAGCTTGGTTTGCTCTTGTGTCAGGGATTCGATAAAGTTCTCAAGAGAAGGAATCATATAGGTGGCTCTAAAGGTGAATCTAACTTAATGGAATGTGGACACGAACATAGAGAATTCAGGACCAAGTTTGGAGAGAATGGTGAGAACCATTTGTTTCTCCTCCTTAGATTTATCAACCCCGCAAGCTTTGAGTTGCGACAATAAATCCTTGAATTTTGTAAAGAAATCTTGGATATTGTCAAAGCTTTTTTGGATCCAATGTGAGAAATTCCACCTCCAACATGTGTCCCCTCATCTCATCATGTTTTCCAAAGAGCCCTTCCAAGTTGGTCCAGGGTTCATTGGGAGTCTTACATGAAGATATGTGAAAAAGGAGATCGAGAGAAATAAGACTGCAAATTGTTCTGAATGCTTCATCCGTTCGATTAAATACTTGGATTTTTCTATGGCTGATGTCAGTTTTGTGTCTGTATTCAAGGTTAACCTGTACAATCCTCTGGTTTGGAGATGTATTACTATTTTCTCCTTCCATGCAAAGTAATTGTAAGGTGTAAGAATGAATTCTTTTTGGAAATCCATCTTTCCGTTGTCTTCAATCTTTTGTACCTGCAAAAAAATTTGGTGTAGATTTTGCTTAGCAGTCTGTCAGCTCTAATACCATGTAAATGTGTTGAACCTACACAGAATATCTCTAGCTAGACAATGCTACACACATTTGCAGAGATAAATTGAGAAAGAAGAAGAAAGAGAGAAAGAATGGAAGAATTCTCATTAACCGTTAATGAATAATGAATAATTTACATAAGATATACTCTGTATGACTCAATCAATGCGCACTAGAGGAGAACCAATGCGCCATATTGGTGATCTAGAGTGATCTGGACACACACCATTAGTTACGGAAGTGAACTACCACCTAGCTGAGTTAACTAGTCAACCAGTCTTCAATTAACTGATTGAACAGAGTGTAGTGAGGAGTATATCAAGGAATCAAGGATAATGCACCAATCTGGTGATGATCCCAAGGAAAGTGTGCATTACCATGGTGATGATCCCAATGTTGCATGGTGACAAAACCAATGCAGCATCTAGACTCAACTCAACCAGTCAAACTGAAGTGTCAACTGAAGAGAATATTCTCCAGGTGAAATATTCTCCCCTAAAATATAGGAGACTGGATAATGACTAATTATGACTAATAAACAAGAAAAAACCATAGGAAAAAGAAATCCTAGGTGTGTGTGAAGTAACTCCAACACTACCCTTCCCACTCAAGTTCAAATCCCACTTTATGACATGTTTGTTCTAGTGAGCCGACTGTTGATGAACTATATATGATATATTCATGAGTTGTTGGCTTGGCCTTGTTCCTTCAAGTTTACCTTGGGTACCACCCTCATAATGAGGGGAAGAGCTGGGGTGGTTTCCCTTGGGATATGTTACTTGGAAAAAAATATCATCAAAGAAAACTATAACACATTTTTCGAGGTACTTACCAAACACCTTTTTCACTAAAGATTGAAAAGTGTCAGGAACATTGTAGAGGTTGAATGAAATCACTTGAACATGGCCCTGATGTTGAATGTGGTCTTCTCTTGGTCCTAGAGATAGATAGAAATCAAATTAGTAAAGGTTAGTCTTTCAAAATAATTAGGCACCATGTAGTTCATCCATAAAATCATATATGTGAGGTATGGGAAACTTATTCTTGATGGGTGATACAATTAAGTGCATTATAATCAATACAAAGGCAATAAGAGACACCCTTTTTCCTCACTAGTATAATTGGGGTCACATAAGGGATCTCATTACGAGTTATGATTTTGTTTTCCAAAAGCTCCTCTAAAATCTTTTTGATCTCTAAGTTTTAGAAATGGCCATGTTGATAAGGGTCCACCATTGTGAGGTTTAAATCAATAAGATGTTCCGTGCTTATGTTAAAAGGATGTCTTGTAGCAATATCTTTGTATACTACACTATATTTCTAAAGTAATATAGAGAGGCCTACAACATAATTTAGCAAAGGAGTTGCCACCTAAAGCTTTTTGGAGGAAGAGTTATTTCCTAGAGTACAATTTTGTGGAGGATGAGTTTCCTCCATGTGGTATAAGCAAGCCATTAAACCAAAGTGACTCTTATTCAAGAGTTTGGGCATGTGTTTGGGGTTCACAAATTGTTTGCTCTTAATTTCAAGTCCTTTTTAGAGTTACCTCACCAACATCTTACTGGAAAGAGAGGAATTTATCTCAATGGTTGGCCATAGTATCCACCTATGGAAATAAGCCATCAAATACACAACACAACATCTAGTCCTCCAACATTTGTGACATAAAATCCATTCTAGAGGCTATAGTCATCCATAGAAAGTTCCACCTTGTGAACCACACCCTCACAATGAATATATTTATGACTTGGGATGTTGACAAGGAAGCATTCAAAAGTATCTATATGGATTTCCAAACACTTAATTTGTTTCTTATTGAGAATGTTTAGTGTGCTACCATGATGAACCATAACAAGGACCCCCTCTTTTTTAATACGACCATAAAATTTAAAAGTATAAAGGCTACCCAAACTAATCATGGTAGCAAGGGAGGCAAAGGGTTCCCATGTTTTCAATGGTGGAGGATGGATGGTCTTGCAAAGTAGAGTCATTATCAAGTTCTTTGGAATAAGTATTATTTGCATCTTCATTTTATGAGTTAGGTAGAGTGGGCCTTCAACCATAACTTTTTTGAGGTATCAAAAACATGACCTTTCAACTAGGGTTTAGAGCATGTGTGACAAGGGTTTGAGGTGGGAGGGTTAGGGATTTATTTGGATAGATGGATAGGTATTTATTTGTTAGAAAAGTAGGTGTGCTCGTTTAACCATAGACAATATAGCAATGTTGTCACCCAACGATAGGTTTATGCCACCCCTGAGCACCTTAACCTTGATAGAGAATAATTTTGGAAGCAAACACTAGGCTTAATAGCCAATCAATTTAGCGTACCTCTCTCCAAAGCTAGCGCACAAGGTAGAAAGTCCAAACCATAACCAAGAGAAATTCCAAGCCTAAAACCGAATATACAAGTTGCAGTAGTTGCAGATGCAACTACTCTCCAGACTTGCGCACTTACTAAATTTATACAGTGCACACTAGATTTCTGTAGTTGCGAGTTGTGTGTGTCCAAATGAGCTCTGGCATCCTGTATTTATATTGCTCTTCCTTAGTTGTTTGGGCCAACTTCTCTTTCTAGAGGCTAAAAACTCAATATTAATTATTTTCTTTAGCCGAATTGTCTTCTAGGGTTATGTTCAATGCTTTAGGGTTTCTTCTTGATTTCCGAAATATTATATTCTTGTCGGGTTACA
>JASDQU010585330.1:73765-103597 GCA_032191745.1 Picea mariana
TGGATCTCCTCTCTGGTCGGTCGAGCTTCTTTCTCTTAGTCGACTCGAATTGTGGATAGTCGACTTGCTTGTTGTCTAGTTGAATCGACATGTGGGTGGTCAACAGGTCTATATTTGATCGACTCAACTTTTGGCTTAATTGGTTGAGTTTCCATCAGTGGAAGAGAGATAAGATTATAATTATATTGTAGAGGTTTTTGTGTTGGTGAAATGGATAGGCTATAAGCCTCATGTTTACAGGTCATTGATAGTGAGACAATTAGAAACTTTCCATTACAAAACAAGGGAGATAAACCACATAGTGGCTAGTCACTGCCTAGTCAAAACTAAGAAGGTATTGGATTAGTGTGGGATCCAAGTTGTTTAAACTTTTTTTATATAACTGATGATTGATAGGTCAACTTACTGACTTTGTTAGCAACTCTTTCAATTCTTCAACTATAATGAAGAAAGGCGTACCCTTTGCAATGAATAAGTATGAGAAAGGCTTCCATTTAGTGAAACTCAAATAATGTAGTTGTACCCTCCTTAGGTTGTCATGGGGCTAATATTTTGTCCAAGTTACTAGATTGTTGGTCCTTTCATTCATGTTTGTGGAAGTCATTTGTTATTATATTTAACAAAGACCACATCACCCATCTAATCTTCTAGCTAACTCAACACAAGTAAAAACTAATATGACCCTGTACGGTTGACAATTTAAGAACTATGTCTAATTTCCCTATCTTTATATTATTTTTTACTAACTCCAAATTGTTGATCTTTATTATAGATTAACCATTAAAAATACATATTAATGTAAATAAAATATCAAAAAATATTTAGATTGACGTGGATATAGATTGCCCACTACCAGATTTGCATCAAAATGTTAATTTATTTATGTAATATTTCATTGCATATAATTATTAACAATAACATATTCACAACAACATTCACTATCAAAGAACCCTTTCCAAGCACTCAAAAAAACAACAACCCAATAAAGAACCTCGATTCACGACACTCAACTAACAAATTTAATAATCTCTAATACACCTTTGGCTTGAAGAAACATTTGACACTAACCAAGTAGATGTCAAAGCAAAGATTTTCATTATGGAACGTGTGGAAAATGTACACGTTTTTTTTACTTATTGATATTATGGCTTGCTCTAACATATACCATCAGTGGTGAGGAGGAAGATGCACAAATGAAAGACCAATTGAAAGGGAGAGAGTAGCTTCTAGTGTTATTATTATCTAATGTTTGTAGCACATGTATCTTTGGAGTTGACAACAAGATGTATGTTGCTCAGTGCATGTAGGATGATCCTCTAGGATCCATATGCTATATGTGCTTCTCCTACCTTTTTCATAAGCTTGAAAGAACGTTTTCCATACTAAGTGGAGGGTGTGAGTAATGATAACATGAAAATGGAAGGTGAGGTAACAACAATAGGAAAAGGAGAGCAAAAACGAGGCATCTACTACAATGACCCTACTATCATTATTTGCATTGTAGGGATCTACATGTTATTTAGAACAATATTTTTATTTTTTTTAATTATTTGTTAACTTTAAAAATTAATGAAAAAAATTGAATATACTAAAACAATAAAACCATATTACAATAACATGAATTAATCAAAATTTGAATAAATAAAATTATAAAACTATGAAAATGATTTTGTTTATAAAAAATTAAAAACAATAAATATTTAAATATTTCAAAAAAAAAAATTATTTTAAACTAAATATCATAATTCCTCTTCTTATTATACTGCTTCCGGCAGTATATAGCGATGGATCGTTTTTGACCATGTATTATTATACTTTGACTTAAAAAATATTTCTAAAAAACCTAACGTTAAACATAAGAAACATAATTTTTTTATTTTTTGATATATAAAATGTTGTAGTTTTCTAACTTTTCATTGGTTAATAAGTTTGAAGTCTTATTGGAACCTTCACGTGGTTCGAGATTTCAAATTAATTGATTGGATGTGACCCCGTACGCTCACGATTGTGAACAGGTGCGTTTTAAGGCTAAAACCGCTCTTTCTCCTTCGAGGAATGACTATAAATTTTATCCGTTTTTCCGAACTTAAACATTACATTATTGAATTTTATTATATTTTTAAAATATTTAAATTAGTTTTCGTTTTTATTACTATTGGGTACATCATTTGAACCTCTTATTACAGAGGTGGCGGCGGCATTGGAAGGATTATTATTAATATTAATAAATTTATGAGTTAACTTTTGTACGGCGGTGGCGTCCTGGACAGTGGCTTCAATACTTACCGCGCGGTGGCATCTTCTACCAGAATCGACACATCACCACCTGAAAGCTGCCGAGGATCCCTGCGGCCGACCCTTCAGCTCGAGTAAACATCTTGGCTTTTATTCACTACTAAATTTATTTTAACCCAGGCTGTTGAAATTAAAAACATGAGGGGTGTAGCGTTTGACTTATCAACTATGTGGGGCTCACTAAGTAACGAAGTAAGACAATATGCAATGAGTAACGAAGTAAGACAATATGCAATATCATCCAAGAGATATTAGGGTTTGTGTGTCAATAACAACCATCGCATAATGCATTAATTTCTTATTACGAAGAACCATTGCATAATGCATTAATTTAGTCTAGTTAAACATAATGCATTAATTTTAACATTGTCAATAGTCACTTCAATTTATGATTTCATATTTGTTTTCAGCAATTGCATAACTTGAACTATACAATCACTTACCATTGCTATTATTAACTATATATAATAATAAATAAAATATTAGGAGGCAGTATTATGCAACTTTGCTGCTCTTGTTTTAACAAAGATTAAAAATTCAAATTATAAATTTCATCTTCACAATATAAACACCCACATTGACCCACATTAATAAAAAAAAAAAAAAAAAAATTAAAACCTTGCCGATTTCCCTACAGTATACAAATTATTTCAAAGTAATTTGTTAAGATCATGGACTTTTCATTTGTAAATGAAACTTCTAGCGTGCTTACTCAATTATACAATTGGCACATACTTTCCATAGTGAGTGTTGGGTAAATATATTAATTTTTAATAATTTTTAAAATACTGGTATTTTTGAAAGTATGATAATCTAATGCAATGGAATTTCAGTTGTTGTAGATATAAATTTTAAAATGTCTTTCAATAAGATTTAAATTTAAAATATTTGTGATTGATTAAGAGTTCATTTTTTTTAAATATAAGGATATATGGTAACGATCCAATATTGATAGACATTTAGTAAGAATGACAGTTTGTTTCTTTGTGAATTACGAGTAAGTTATTTTAGGTGGTGATAACAGTGAGTGATGATTATCTTCAATGTTAGTTGATAACAGAGTTATGATAGTTTTTTCCACCTTAAAAAAATTTATTGATATTAAAATTCTAGAGAATTTTGATCTTTAATAGATTGTGTTTACTCTATTAACATTTATAATATCATTGTCCCTGTGGTGTAGAGTAGTCGGTGAGGGAGTGCATTGTTAAGGCACTCCGTAAGTGAAATCATTGGTTCAAAACCTCTGGGGACACCTCAATTCCAACCATGTTAAGGGCTGGTGCGGTCCAGGTCGGGTGCGATCCCTAGGTGATTTTCACGAATGCCCTCGAGTCGTGGCATCCCGACCATAAGCCAATCCCACAAGTCATGGATATTTAGCTAACAAAAATAACATTTATAATATCACAATGTGTTTATACAAATTTATTAATTTTATGTATAAACTTATTTTAGCAGGAAAATTTTGAATTTTGTGTATTTTCATTTATCGTAGTCTAAACGTTTTACTAAATGATTATTTTTTGACGATATTTTCTGGGTACCTTTGTCTGAAATCCGGTGAGAAATTGTTAGATCCACGTATTTGAATGATTATTCCTGTATCCGAATGCTCCAGAAGTTTTTGAGCATGATGAATCCATTTATACATTCAAAAATGAATTTTAAACAATAAAAAATAGTGTTTTGATGTAGATTTATATCACCAGATTCCAGCAAAAAAAACTATTTCATATAACAATTAGACAATACTTTTTCATTTTGTTTCAAGATGACACAAATCCATTTTAACAAAAAAAAACTCTATTTTGATATGAAAATACAAAAATTTAAACCTTATACTATTTTACTCTCTACATTAATATGATAAAAACCTAGATAAAAAAAATTGAATCTTACATTCTTCCACTCCACATAATGTGGTACAAACCCACATAAATATAGCAAGGAAATTAGAAACTCGTACCTTTTCACTTTACATTAATCCATACAAACTTATTTTAAAATGGGAAAATATTTGAATCTTACATATCTCCATTTGACATTAAATACAATACAAACCCACTTTAGCATAAAAAGGGAGAGTTGAACTTTATACTTCTCTACTCCATGTTAAAATGACAAATATCAATTTTAATGTAAAGAAATGTGGAAGTTTAAATGTTCTACGAAATGTTTTTTTTTTTTATATTTTTTGAGATATTTGTTTAAAATTTGGTGAGAATTTGTTAGATTAGTAGATTTGAGTGATTATTTCTATATAATCAAAGTGTCTCATGGGTTTTTTAGCATGTTGAATCCATTTATGTATTAAAAAATAAAATTTAAACAACAAAAAATAGTGATTTCGTGTAGATTTATATTACCGTATTGTAACACACATGACCCCTAAGTATCCTTTATAGGGACGAGGCATTAAAATTTCGCTTTCCTTAATAATCTTGGATCCTCTCCCTGATATCTCCATCTTCTTCTACTCGTCAAGAGCTTTCCAACAACCATCGCCATGCTCAAATCCGAGCTCTGGATTGACAGTTACGTCCTCGTTTAACGTACACGCTTACGAGATTTCGACATTCGGCGTTGAATGCTTGTTATCTCTAATCGCATATCCTCCGGAATCTCGAAACCCCGAAGTCTTGTCATGTGGTTCTAGCCTTCGGCCTTTTCGACTTATTCAATACACCACCCCCAAACCTCTGAAGTTCCGAAACCCCGGACTCCCGAAGGGTCCACACTTACACGTGGTGGAGCGTTAAATGCAGAGGCATGGATAGGTAGGTCTGGGCCTTCGACCGATTTACCCTAGCGCTCCAACATTCCTTGTTCCCTGAAGTCTCGATGTCCCAGGTACTCCACCAACTTTTAGGCCAAGCAGGCATGCGTCAAGGGGATGACACGCGGCTAAGGGCAGAGATGACATGTGGCCCCATCAATGGGTGACACGTGTCATGTTCTAATGGGCATATAAGACTTGTAAAAAGTACGAATCAAGGCGACACATGGCATGTTGAACATGGGCCCATGTCACCCTAGGTGACGTTAGCATGCCACGTTGCTTCAGATCGATAGCCTCCGGGAGTCTCTAGCTTCTCCTTCCTACAAGTTCGCCTGGAAATTTGAAGCCCAAACTCCCGCCAACAACCTCCCAACACCCCTTCTATCCCACGGTCAAGATAGGACCATGTAGATCCATCAATCTACGGCCTTCGTTGCTTCGCAACTTTAGCGTTTGGGGGATCTGCAATGTAACTTCCTCTTTGCTCCCGTAGTGGTCAGCGTCGCACTGACCACAGTCTAGATCTAACGATCAAGAGGGATCCCAAAGCATCCTCGGATCGACGGTTCGTGTTACTTTGGGACTTTGGCATTCGAGGGTTCTACCCGTTTAACACTCCCTTTCTCCTAGAGTGGTCAACGTCGAACTAACCATGACTTAGATCCAACGACTAGGAAAAGTCCCGAAGCGTCCTCAGATCTACAAATATTGTCACTTCGCGAGTTTGACGTTTGGGGGTTCTACCCGCTTAACAGTCCCTTTCTCCTGGAGTGGTCAATGTCGGACTGACTGCAGCGTAGATCCAATGATCGGGAAAGATCCCGAAGCATCCTCAAATCTACGGCTCTCGTCACTTTGCGAGTTCGGCATTTGGGGGTTCTACTCGCTTAACACTCCCTTTCTCCCGGAGTGGTCAACGTCAGACTGACCATGCTATAGATCCAACGGTCATGGGAGATCTCGAATGTCCTCTATTCTACAGTTCTCGTCACTTCGCGGCCGGGAAGTGAATCAGGGTTTAACGATGGGACATATTCCATAGTCACGGTTAAGGGAACTGCCAGATGTCGGTCAACCTCGCCAGTAATCACGCAGTAGGTTTCCTTCGGTTGGTTTCTAAGGTTGTAAGGTCATAGCATCCTGGAGCTCCGAACTCCCAGAGTTTTGAAGCCAAAATAGCTTAGCTCCTTTCGGACCTAGCGAAGGGTTCAAAGGTCTCGGTCATGTGGAACTTATCGAGCTCCAGAGGCTACACTCATAGTTCTTAGCCAAGATTTGGTTAATGTCGTGGGCATGAGCCCGTGGTCTCTTGGGCGACTAGTTTGAAGGGAGCGTTGTCCATACACAAAACTTAAATTCTAAAACAGGGAAAGATACCTTTCAAGGGATCAACGAGACTAAAACATTCCAACGAAGTCTGCCCCGACTCTTACCTTGCAAGACCAATCCTTGGGAAAATTTCCTTAAGGAATTTTTGACCAGTATAGGAACCGTAAACTTATTCTCAAATTCATCTGGAAACCCAGGTCTAATAATTCTCCTACTGCTAAGCAGAGGTAAACAAAAACCATATAAATATAGGGGCTCACAAAAAAAACAATAAGCATTTCTAATGATTAATCAAACAATGTAAAATTTAATCATAAACATAGACATTCAAGCATCACTTCCATTATAGTACACAAAGTAGAAAAATACTTATCAAGAAAACATAATTGTGAAGCAACTACTGAGAGGGGTGTTTGTTTCCACCCAACCGTAGGCACAACAACTCCTGAACAGATTTACTGCTGGCCACCCCCTAACTAGATCATGATGCCTTGAGAGATACTCTTCCCTCTTGTTCAACGATGGTTAGGGATGGAGGCCACTCTCCTCCTCCCATAGGAACCTAGCAATTGGTTTTCTTTTCACCAAGCAAGGGGGCTTGCAACGAGTGCTTCCTCAATCACTCATCTTCTTGCAGCCCATTTTATCAGCTTGGACTGAAAACGTTGCCAACAACTTCTTGCACCCAGAGAAAGCTTGTTATTCAGTTCTCCTCGGAACCAGAGAGCTACACACGCTCTCCTCTCTTTGGAAGGATGGTCTCTCGACTCATCTCCTTCATAATCCCCCTCTGCCCATGAATTCCCTTGTTTTCTTTCCTCCCTCAACAAGATTGCGTGGGTCTGAATCCCCAGTTCGTGGTCAGGTCAGAAAGTCTTTGAAATGGGTACTTTGCCCATCTCCTCGTTAACTCTTGAGGAGGGCTTCCCAACTACCAGCCTGACTAGTAATTTATTTATGGGTCAGAGGACTGTTATGGGTCTAAGTTATTTAAATCCAGTAAGGTATTGGTCTGGTGGGGATCAACTCAACCATTGTTGGTTCCTGTCACCATCTCTCTCATAGAATCACGATCTACCTTAGCTAACCCCTTTAGAAATTATGCAACACTATCCATTTTATTTAATAACAAAAATACATACATTACCTTTCATAAAAAGGTTCATCAATTCCAACATCCACACATATTCAGTTTGCCCATAGTCTTTTGGCAAGTTATAGTTATATTTAGAAGTTGGGGGAAACAGGGGTATTACAATCCCCTCCCCCTTAGAGGAACATCCTCCTCGATGTTCTACCTATCGATGTGCTATGTATGTATAGAAGTAAACAAAAATGGGTATGCATGTTTCATGGCATCCTCCATTTCCCATGTAGCTTCATCTTGACCAAAGTGTTTCCACTACACGTTGACCTGTGCAATGGTTCTTTTCCTGGGTGGGATTTCCTTCCTGTCTATTATGCATTGTGTCTTTGGTAGGAATTCTCCCTCTGGTTCCACCTAAATCATAGACCAATCAATTATATGATTAGAATCATGTACATATTTCTTCAGTAATGAAACATGGAAAACATTATGTGCCTTCACTGTGGGAGGAAGTGCTAGTCTATATGCTACAGGTCCCACTCTATCCAAAATTTCAAAGGGTCCACAATACCAAGGTGCCATCTTGACACATGCTCCCATTCTCAAAGAAATTTTTCTAGGTTTAACTTGGAGATACACATGATCCCCTGCTTTGAACTCTCGAGGAGTCCTTTTTCTGTCCGCATAGCATTTTTGTCCATCCTGAGCTATTTTCAGATTATGTTTTATCTGAACTACTTCTTGTTCTATTTCCTTTAGCATATCTGGCCCGATTGTAATTATGTCCACTGGGTTATTCCAACTAATTGGAATATTGCATTGTCTACCATAGAGGGCCTCAAAAGGGCTCATCTTCAATAACTCTTGATATCCATTGTTATAAACAAACTCTACCCGTGGTAAGTAGTCTTCCCACTTCTTGGGTTGATGCATTACATGCATCATTAACATGTCCTCTAACACTTGGTTTACCCTCTCCGTCTACCCCTCAGTTTGAGGGTGATAGGATGTACTAAATAACAATTTAGTTTCAAAACCAGCAAACAAAGATTTCCAAAAGTTTGAAGTAAATTTTGTATCTCTATCGGATATGATTTCTTTAGGCATGCCATGTAGTCTAAATATTTCCTTCATGAAAACACTGGCAATATCTATTGACTTGCAAGTTGATTTGACAGGAATAAAGTGAGCAACCTTGCTTAGTTTGTCCACAACTACCATAATGGCATCATTCTGTTTGGTTGATTTTGGTAACCCTGTGATGAAATCCATGGAGATGGTTTCCCATTTCCATTATGGGATTGGTAGGGGTTGCAATAGCCCTGCTGGATGCCGGTGCTCTGCCTTAACCTACTAACATTCTAGACATTTAGCTAAGAAATCAACTATGTCATTTTTCAGTCTGGGCCAATAAAATAGTTTCCTAGTGGCTGTGATCATTTTCTAATAACCAGGATGACCAGTAAATGGTCGTTTGTGTAGTTCATCTATTATGAACCTCTTCAAGTCATCAGAATTTGGAATATACATCCCACCTTTGTAAGTTAGCAAGCCATCATTCAACAATTGATAACCCTCATACTTCAACTCTGTGGGCTCTTGCTCTAAGTATGATTTCACAGTCTTGAAAAATGCATATGTTTCTTGTGCACTTTTGACTCTCTCCTTAACGTTTGATTCACAAATGCTTACAGCTGCCAAGTGAATCACTTTCATACTTTTGCTAAGGGCATCAACCACCCTATTTTATTTTCCTTTGATATGTTTGATTTCAAAATCAAACTCACTAAGGAGAGCCATCCATCTAGCTTGTCTAGCATTGAGTTTTGGTTGATCAAACAAATATCTCAATCCACTATGGTTTGTCGTAAGAACAAATCTTCTACCTAGGAGGTAATGCCTCCACATTTTTAAGGCATGTACTATGGCAGCCAATTCCAAATCGTGGGTCACATAATTGATTTCATGCTCATTCAATTTTTTGGATTTGTAGCAAATCACATGTCCTTCTTGCATAAGGACTCCTCCGAGCCCTTCCTTGCAGGCATCTGTACACACAAGGAAGTCCTTGTTCGGGTCTGTAATATTCAACATAGGTGCATTGGTTAGAAGGTATTTTAGTTGTTGGAATCTCTCTCCACATTTGGATGTCCAAATGAATTTAACTCCCTTTTTTTGAAGGGAGGTGATTGGGAAACTGATATTGGAGAATCCCTTTATGAACCTTCTATAGTATCTTGCTAGGCCCATAAAGGATATGATATTAGATACATCCTTTGGGGCAGGCCAATCCATAATGGATTTGATCTTGTTAGGATCAACTGCCACTCCTCCTTTAGAAATAACATGGCCCGAGTAATGGACTTGTTTTTGGAAAAAGTCACACTTACTAAACTTAGTATAGAGATGATGTTCTCTTAGCACTTGAAGCACTAACTTGAGATGTTCTTCATGTTCTTCCCTATTCTTATAATAAATTAGGATATCATCAATGAAAAGCAACACAAATCTATCGAGGAACTTACTGAGTACATTATTCATTAATCACATAAAAGCGGTTGGTGCATTGGTAATCCCAAATGGCACCACCACAAATTCATAGTGCCCTTATCTTGTCATAAAGGTTGTTTTGTGGATGTATTCATCCTTAATTCAACTTGATTTTATCCCGACATCAAGTCAATCTTAGAGAAAATTGTAACACCCCTTAATTGATCAAATAAGCCATCGATCCTTGGCAAGGGATACTTATTCTTAATGTTCATCTTATTAAGTTGTCTATAGTCTATGGACAACCTGAGTGTGCCATCCTTCTTTTTCACAAACAAGGTTGGTGCTCCCCATGGAGACACACTAGGCCAAATGCAGCCTTTGTCCAACATCTCCTTTAGTTGTATTTTGAGCTCAACCAACTCTAGTGTACTCATTCTACAGGGTACTTTAAACACCATCACCGCTCCTAGTACAAGTTCTATTGCAAAGTCAATATCTCTTCTCGGAAGTAGGCCTGGTTCTTCTTTTGAAAACATTATATTCTCTTAATATGGGATGGTCCTCTAGGCTTGGTTTATTGTTCTCAACAGAGTTCAACACTCGTATTGCATACAAAGGACATCCTTTTCTGCAATACTTATTCACTTGAAGGGATGATATTTGTCTCATTGAGATAGGATTTTGAATTCCTTGTAGGGTTATTTTTCTCCCTTCTTCATCTTCACCCTCCAAAGTTTTATTGTAATAGTCCAACTTGGTTTAATGGGCAACCAACTAGTCCATTCCAATCAATAGGTCATAGGATCCTAAAGGGAGCATGTTTAGGGATGCTTGGGTGGGAAATCCATTCATAATGAATTTGCATGCTGGTATGACCCCTGTTACCTTTTTTTTGGTTCCAATGGCTAGTTGTACCAACCACGATTTAACATATTTTACTTTCTGCAATTTACATTTCCCAACAATTTAAGGGACAACATGACTCGAATTAGAACCAGGGTCAATTAAAATGGAAACTAGTTGGTTGTCAATCATATCTTCCATCTCCACCACTAAAGCTTGGTGGTCAGCTTGTCTATTATCTAAGGCTGCATAAATTTGTGGCATGCTCCTAGCCACATCATTGACTGTGGTAACCTCCCGAATGTTGTAAACCCTCCTATTGTTTTGTTACCTATGTGGACAATCCCTCAACATATGTTCTTCTCCACAACCCCAACATTTCAAGGGTTCTCTCTTTGTGTTATCAGTTTTACTTGGGGTTACTCCAAAGGGTTTATTACCACTGTGAGATGGGAAATTCTGTTGATATACACTTTTAGTAGGAGGGCTCATCTTAGAAATTTTCCCATGGTTTTTAAATCTTGAGGGTTTAAACCCCTTCTTCTTGAATCCCAAATTACTTTTTTTCTTCCATTCCTCACGAGGTTCTATCTTATTCTTGAATTTTTCATAGCAATACCTTGCCTTCCGAATAGTATTTTCCAAGGTCTTAGGTTCATCAAATTCAATTCTATCCCGGAAGGACTGAAGTAGTCCACTAATAAATTGTTGCATCTTTCCTTTTCATCCTTTATGTAGGGCACATACCTTATCAACTCAAGAAATTTGTTGATATATTCATCTACTGTGAGTTGTCTTAACTTGAGTTCATAGAACTCCTTGGTCTTCCCATCAAAGTGTTTTTCCGAAAGATACTTCTTCTTTAAGTACTTCTCAAATTGTTTCCATGACAAGTCCTTCTCATGGATTCCTTTCACATTCCTAAGGTCCTCCCACAAAATGGAGGCCTTTCCATTCAAGTTGAAAATGGTTATTCGAGACTTTAGGTTTTTAGAGTAGTCATGAACTCTGAAATACTTCTTCAAGCCGAGTAGCCAAACTTCTTCTTCTTCCCCCTTTTTAATCTCTCCATCGAAGGTGGGTGGTTTGGCTTTATTAAACTCTTCAAGGTCATGGCTCTTGGAATGTTTCCTCTTATTTCTGCTCCTCTGGGAATGTGAACTAGTTTTGCTACTAGAAGATTCCTTGGAGTTATCAATTTCCTAACCAAAGGATTCTTCTGATGAGTGTCTCTTGGCTCCATGTTGCGTCTTCTTTGAGGTGCTCCTCCTTGTGTGTTCACTTTCAGGACCATGCTTTCGTATCTCAGGTGGACTTTGAGTTTTCTTAGTATGATGTCTATCCACATGATTGATTGTTGGTCCATGTTGCAACTACCTTTGTATATCTGATAGGCTTTGTAGTAGGACTACATTAATTTCAATTTGTTTTTCCTGTTCTTTTATCAGCCTTTCAATGTCATCGTTACAACTCTGTAATTCCGCCATGAGGCTTCTTATGGTTTCAACCAAATTTGGAGGGGTTTCCACCACCCTCCTCTCATTAGATTCCTCTTCTCTATTGTGAGAGATTTCCCCCAACTCATGGTGTGTCACCATCCTTTACGTTGTAGTTTTCTTGCTATCCACTGACTGCTTGAGTGCTGATAAAACATTTTTTGTTAGTTAGTTATCTACTAGTTTATGAACAACACACAATTCAGATTTTCAAAACATATAACAACATTAGAAAGTTTCATTCCTCTTTTCAACAGTGGTTTAGATAAGTTTCTTATGAATGGGGTAAGATAGGGGGTTACCCCCTTAAAAGTTCTAAAATGAGATTTTTATGTGACTCATTCATGAGCCCAAGCAGGCCAATTGTTGTTGCCCGCTTTGATATCACTTTGTAACACACACGACCCCTAAGTATCCTTTATAGGGATGGGGCATCAAAATTTCACTTTTCTTAATCATCTCGGATCCTCTCCCCGAGATCTCCATCTTCTTCTGCTTGTCAAGAGCTTTCCAACAATTGTCACCATGCTAAAATCCAAGCTCTGGATTGGCAGTTACGCCCTTGTTTAACGTACATGATTACAATATTTTGTGTTCGACGCTTCAACGTTGAATGCTCGTTATCTCTAATTGCATATCCTTCGGAATCCCGAAACCCCGAAGTCCTGCCACGTGGTTCCAACCTTCGGCCTTTTCGACTTATTCAATACACCACCTCTAAACCTTTGGAATTCTGAAACCTCGGACTCCCGAAGCGTCCACACTTACACGTGGTGGCACGTTAAATGTTGAGGCAGGGACAAGTAGGTCCAGGCCTTTGGCCGATTTACCCCAGCGTTCCAACATTCCATGTTCCCCGAAGTCCCGAAGTCCTGGTGTCTCAGGTACTCCACCAACTTTTAGGCCAAGTGAGCATGCACCAGGACACGCAACTAAGGGCATAAATGACACATCGACCCATCAATGGGTGACACGTGTCACGTTCTAATGGGCATATAAGACCTATAAAAAACATGAATCAAGGTGACATGTGGCATGTCGAACATGGGTCCACGTCACCCTAGGTGACATTAGCGTGCCACGTTGCTCTAGATCGATAGCCTCTGGGAGTCTCTAACTTCTCCTTCCTGCAAGTTCGCTCGGAGCTCCGAAGCTTGAACTCTCGCCAACAACCTCCCAACACCCCTTCTATCCCATTGTCAAGATAGGATCACGTAGATCCATTGATCTATGGCCTCTGTTGCTTCGCAACATCGGTGTTCGGGGGATCCGCTGTGTAACTTCCTCTTTGCTCCTAGAGTGGTCAATGTCGGGATGACCACGGTCTATATCCAACGGTCAGGAGGGATCCCGAAGCATCCTCGGATTGACGGTTTGTGTTACTTCGTGACTTTGACGTTCATGGGTTCTACCCATTTAACACTCCCTTTCTCCCGGAGTGGTCAATGTTGGACTAACCGCGACTTAGATCCAACAACCAGGAAAGGTCTCAAAACGTCCTCAAATCTACAGCTCTCGTCACTTCGCGAGTTCGACGTTCGAGGGTTCTACCCGCTTAACACTCCCTTTCTCCTATAGTGGTCAACGTCGAACTGACCGCGACGTAGATCCAATGATCGATAAAGATCCCGAAGCGTCCTTAGATCTACGACTCTCATCACTTTGCGAGTTCAACGTTCGGGGGTTCTACCCGCTTAACACTCCCTTTCTCCCAAGGTGGTTAACACCAGACTGACCGCAACGTAGATCCAACGGTCATGGGAGATCCCAAATGTCCTTGGATCTACGGTTCTCGTCACTTCGCGACTGAGAAGTGAATCAGGGTTTAACGATGGGACAAATTCCACGATCGCGGTTAAAGGAACCGCAGATGTTGGTCAACCTTGTCGGTAACCGTGCCAGTAGGTTTCCTTTGGTTGGTTTCGAAGGCTGTAAGGACATAGCATCCTAGAGCTCCGAACTCCCGGAGTTTTGAAGCCAAAATAGCCTAGCTCCTTTCGGACCTAGCGAAGGGTTAAAAGGTCCCAATCATGTGGAACTTATCGAGCTTCAGAGGCTACACTGATAGTTCTTAGGCAAGATTTGGTTAAGGTCGTGGGCATGAGCCCATGGTCTCTTGAGCGACTTGTTTGAAGGGAGCGCCTTCCATTCACAAAACTTAAATTCTAAAACAGGGAAAGGTACTTTTCGAGGGATCAATGAGACTTAAACATTCTAGCAAAGTTTGCCCTGACTCTTACCTTGCAAGACCAATCCTTGGGAAAATTCCCTTAAGGAATTTTCAACCAGTACCAGAACCATAAACTTATTCTCAAATTCATCTGAAAACCCATGTCGAATAGTTCTCCTGCTGCTAAGCAAAGGTAAACATAAACCATGCAAATATAGGGGCTCACAGAAAAACAATAAGCATTTCTAATGATTAATCAAACAATGTAATATTTAATCACAAACACAGGCATTCAACCATCACTTCTATTCTAGTACACATAATATAAAAATACTTATCAAGAAACCATAATCGTGAAGCAACTACTGAGAGGGGTGCCCGTTTCCACCCAACCGTAGGCACAACAACTCCTGAATGGATTTACTGCTGGCCACCCCCTAGCTAGATCATGATGCCTCGAGAGAGAGTCTTCCTTCTTGTTCAGCAATAGTTAGGGACGAAGGCCACTCTTCTCCTCCCACAGGAACCTGACAATCGGTTTTCTTTTCATTGAGCAAGGGGGCCTGCAACGAGTGCTTCCTTAGTCACTCGTCTTCCTGCACCCCCATTTATCAACTTGGAATGAAAACACTGCCAACAACTTCTTGTACCTAGAGCAAGCTTGTTGTTCAGTTCTCCTCAGAACCAGAGAGCTACACACACTCTCCTCTCTTTGGAAGGATGGTCTCTCGACTTATCTCCTTCACAATCCCCTTCTGCCCACGAATTTTGTTCTTTTCTTTCCTTCCTCAACAAGATTGCGTGGATCCGAATCCCCAGTTCATGGTCATGTCAAGAAGTCTTTCAGATGGGTACTCTGCTCATCTCCTCTTTAACTCTTGAGGAGGGCTTCCCAACTATCAGCCTGACGGGTAATTTATTTCTGGGTCAGAGGACTGTTCCGGGTCTAAGTAAATTAAATCCAGTAAAGTACTCATCTGGTGGGGGTCATCTCAACCATTGCTGGTTCCCCTCAGCATCTCTCTCATAGCATCATGATCTGCCTTGGCAAACCCCTTCAACAATTATGCAACACTATCCATTTTATTTAAAAACAGAATACATACATTATCTTTCATAAAAATGTTCATCAATTCTAACATCTACACATATTCACTGTGCCCATAATCTTTTGGCAAGCTATAGTTATATTTACAGGATGGGGGAAACAAGATATTACACCGTCATAAGACAATTAAACAACACCTAAAGAAATATAGATTTAAAACTTACACTTGTAACAAAAATATACAAACCCCTCTATCATATTTAAAAAATATTTGTGTAACATTATTATCTATTTTTTTTTTAATAATTTTAAATTTTATTTATAATATATGATTTTATTATTATTTTTTTTTAATAATAAAAGTTTAAAATATAATTTTTTTAAAATATTATTTAAATTGAAACTATATTTTGGTTAGTAAATAAGAACTAAAATTGTTATTAATTAAGACCTAAATATATTTAACAATAAAATTTACCTCCTTACAATTCATTAACAAATTATGTTTTTAAAGTAAAAATATACCCACTCAATTTAAAAAACTAATTAACAACTAAATGAGAATAAGTTTTACCACTTCTAAATGCTATTTATAAAATAATAAATAAATAAAGTCAAATAAAGGTGACACTGTTACACATATATACACCTCTATCAACTTACCAACAACCCATTCTTGTCATTAATGAAGAAATTTAAAACTTAACGCCACGTGTCACGAAGAGGGCGCCCTTTTACGTTCCCGCCATTTTCCCGTTACAAATTGCATATCTTCTCAAAGAAAACTGTGTTTTCCTGCACAGATCTTTCTCTCCAAATGCATTCTGGTAGTAATTACATCGAGGTTCAGATATCGATTCCCACAGAGTACTGCAGGAACAACAATGGAGCCGATGACAGAATACGAGCGCAAGAGGCTCGAAAATGTCCAGCGTAACCGGCAGATGTTAGCGGCTCTTCGCGTGCACGACACAGCTGAGCACCTTCGTTCCGCCTCTAAAAAACCCAAGTAAGTCCCATTCCGCATCCCCCAAATGCCTCCTAAGATTGTGCAGCCAAAATAATTGAACAATTGTTGCTGTTTTCCAGGTCGGAGCCTAAGGTTAAGCCCCCCAAGCGTGAAAGAGAAGCGGAACACTCTGTACTTCGAAGGTCCCGGCGGACCAGAGGAGTCTCCCCTCAAAGTATCGGGGATTTGGGCAGTGATAGCCCGCCTGCTAAACCTCGCAAGGGTTTGAATGCGCCAACCCCTGGTTTTCCGAAACCTCCCATATCCTCGAAGAAAGGGCCTCTAAGTTTAGCGAAAACTTATATGCCCTACGGGGAGGAGGATGCTTATGATCATTATTTTAATCGGCTCAAAGAGCTCAGGGACCATGCGCCTTTGACGGATTTGAAATGCGCCAAGACAGGCTGGGTATCGGAAGGCGGAGGTCATGTTGGGCCAAAATTTAGCCCGGAAGACCTAAAGTTAGAGGCTAAAGATATAGCTAGGGTTACTCCAACTAAAATATGCAGTGTCCATATCTTGCCTTGCAGAGAGAGGGTTATAGTTGCGAGTGGAGACATTGAAGGCTATTTGAGCCTGTGGGATGCTGATTATGAGGAAGGAAATGGATTTCACATGTATATGCCCCATTCCGCCCCGGTGTCAGGAATTGCAACCTCACCCTTTTCTGTGGAGAAGGTTCAGTTCTTATCATGGAGTGCTATTTTATTTTTATTTTTAGTCTCTAGTTGTTCTTTATTTGTTTCTTATAAAATTTTATATCAGAAATTTTGAAATAATAATTTAATAAGTGCATTTTGTATATACGCCCCAGGGATCGATCACAAGAGCAAGAACATAATTCATTTTTTGAAATTATAATTTAAGATGTGCATTTTGAATACGGCTCAAGGACAGATCTCAAGACCAGAGTGGAAATCTGGTGAACAGCTCAACATTCTGTTGACCTTATTAGTGAACCAAACAATGGCTCGTTACCTAGTATTAGCTAGTATTCATCTTTTAGATGTGCCACGGTCATCATCTGGTGTTGTCGTTTAATAAAAGTGGTTCCTACGGGCTGCAAGATGTTGCTTAATACTTTTCTTTTAAGGCAGAATCATAGTTGCCAATGGCCATATGTCTGTATTGATATGTATGCATATAAAACAATTCTTATGATATAGAAAAAAATTATTGGAAAAAGCCAAATATTGTTGAAATATCAAATACAATAGTATACCTCCGAAATATGGCCAAATATGCCGAATTAATGGCCGATATGTGCTTGCAATACATCGAAAGTAAGTTCAAGCTACATCTGAAGCACGCCCAAAGTAATGGCCGAGATACGACTGAAATGCGCCTAAGTTAATGGCAGAGATACGGCTTCAATATACCCAAACGTAATCGTCAAGATACGGTTCTTATACGTTGATCTTTTTCTGGTATATATTGCTGAATATGGCTCTATCTGTATACATAGGCTGTATATCTGCTGCACATCTATGTGAAGAAGGCTGTATATCTGTGTTAAGAAGGCTGTATATGGTAACTATGGGCAGAATCACACACACACCAAAAGACTGCTGTGCATCTGTATATATGATAACTACGGGCAGAATCACACAACAAAATACAATTCAATAGACTTGGAAAGATGTTGGATAAACCATTTTTATGATGTCGATTGACATGAATGTTCTTCGCTCTTTACCTGCTCTATTAATATTTAGTTTGTTTTCTTATTATTGTTTTCATAACGGGACAGTAAATTGAATTCCTGGCGCATCATTAAAAATGGTTTGAACACTACAGAATATATAGATGGTTAAGCTCATTCTCAAGTCAGTAACTCTCGCAACAACTAGTTTTGTATTGTTCCAGCCCCACGTTCAAACTTTTACTATGCTGCCACCATGTTCAACTTTCCAGTACCCACTGTCATCTCTATTGATGATAATGTGACTTATTACAGTTTGTTAATGCTTAGAGTCACTGATATATGTTACATATTATAAAGTTTATTCAATCTGAAGAGACATAATTACATTCTGTAGGTGCTTCAAGGAGCACAACACTTCATGGGTGTAGTATATGAACCAGAAAATATAAAAAATAATTACATTCTGTAGGTGCTTCAAGGAGCACAACACTTCATGGGTGTAGTATATGAACCAGAAAATATAAAAAAGAAAGTTTCAGAAAAAACCACCAAAACCCAGCCAATAGCATGGCAGAAAAGCACTTCAGAAGAGAACTTGGACGGATTGGGCATGAGCGGCAAGAAAACCCTTTGAGAACAGGATCCATTGTGACCACAAGAGGGCCTGCAACCTCTGAGGATGAAGAAACAGAAGCTGCATGCCCTAGACGGATCTCAAAGTGCTGACCCTGGCAGTAAATCAGCACTGCACGCCTGTAAGAAGGACCTCAAAGCTCTGTTACAGACCCCACCAAAAAGAAACAGAAAACCCTAGCAACCACACCACACCACAGATCCAAAGCGAAAACAAGGAATCTCGGTCACCAAGATCACCGAGATAACCCTGACAATGCATCAACCCCTGAACATACCAGCAGGGATGGATTGGTGAGGACCAAACCCTCAGAAAACTTCATGAAACACCTCCACACACACTAGAGGTTGAAAAGATAGTGGACCAGAACCCCGCAGCAGACATTGAAGGCTTCAAATATCGGATTTGAAAAGACACCAGATCTGAAGAGAAAAACCCCAGACACATTCATCCACGCTCATCTGAAGAAAAACCGTGGCCCCAACAGAAAAAGGCCAGAGGAAGAACATGAGTCCGCAGCAGGACTCGAGACCACATGAAAAATGCAGCTAAACCGGGAAGGCTCCAACAGCAAGATCCGCCCACAGGAAGGCATAACCCGTTCCAGAAACAAAAGATCCGCATAGAAAATCGCCAAAAACACGCAACAGGGGCAGCATGAAACCATGGCTTCAATGAAGCTAAAGAAGGGGCAATCTCCAACGATCAAACCAGGATCATGGCTGCCATTGCCACACCGCTACCAAGAAGGGGAAGAAACATATGGGAGCACAGAGAGCACCGCAAAAAGGGAGAGGGGTCTGCGGCTGAGGAAACCCTAGTCACAGATCCCCAATTCCCAAGTTAGATTGTTCTATGCTACCCAATATCATACCCAATCGTTTGACCTTTAATTGCAGGTTCTCATGTTTAGCACTGAGATACCATACTCTTGCTTAGAATTTGCCACATTGTTATGTCCTAGGGTCCATTATCCTTTAGTGTAGTGGTAAGTAAGCCTGTTTGATACCACACTTCCACTGATAAGTGGCCATGCAAGTAAAGTGAAACAAGTAGTGGTAAGTAAGCCTGTTTGATACCACACTTCCACTGATAAGTGGCCATGCAAGTAAAGTGAAACAACTTGCAATATTTTGAGTATTCAAATGTCCGGTGTTCTACATAAAAAATAACATCAGAGAAATCTGTCTGAAATCATTTGTCTTTACAATATTACTTTGAAGGAGTATTTAAAAAGTTTTCTTTAGGAAATTATCTGGATTCTGAACTGTTATTGTGTTACTTAGTCAGATGCTGAATTTAAGCAAGTGACAAATGCCAATGTTTTTGCATGTGCAGGTTCTTTCTTGTAGCTGTGATGGGTTTATTCGTTGTATGGATATCGAGAAAGAAGTATTTGATATGCTATACACGAACGACAGAAATATAATGCTTTCAGCCATCTGTTGTGCACCACATAGTTATCAATCTGTTTATTTTGCTGAGGCATTCGGTGAAATGAAGATGCTTGATTTGAGGGTTGGTGGTGTTTCGAACTCATATGATTTGCATGAAAAGAAGATAAACACTATCGATTTTCATCCTCATAATCCACATTTAGTGTCTACAAGCTCAACTGATTGTACGGCAAGCATATGGGATGTGAGAAATATGGGAAAGAGGCAAACTAAAAGCATTGCTACTGTGCGACATGATAGGGCAGTGCTTTCTTCTTACTTCTCTCCTAGTGGAAACTACCTTGCAACCACAAGGTATGTTGTTGGCTGTCTTTTAGCTCTTGGTGTGTTAGAGAAAAATAATACGTTCTTCTTTCTTTCTTAATTAATATACTTTTTTTAATTTGATTTTTTTTTTCCCGCAGTAGTTTCAGGTTATTTGATTATATAAGATAAACAGTATGTTTAAATTCAAAACCATATCATCCACTACATAAAATCATCATTTATATCAATTTAGTAAATACTAACTTCTAATACAAGCTTGTGGCATGTAATTGTGTTAGAAACTCTGTTGACGTTCAACATTGGCTAACATTGGATTCAATCTATTGAACCCTTATATCTGAGGCTCGTCGTCCTGACGATAAGCCTTAGGTAGAAGGGTTAGAAACGTTGACTAAGACATGGACCAGATTGCAGGTAATCTGGAAAGCATAAATGTTAGTGAAACCTTCATTTTTATGATTGGAATCCTTTTGATGTGATTTTGGATCATGTGGCAATGGGAATAATGGTTTTCTTTTTCCAATTTTTTTTCAATTTTTGCCATGTAAGTGGGGTTGAAAGCCATCTTGTGTTTTTTTAATTACAGAGAGTATAGGATTACTAATTTAATCTGATTTATCTTTTTGTAAATTGGTGAGATAGTATATTGCACCAAACAATAGCATGTTAGGTTTGTATGCTATTTATTTGTTAATTATAACCTATCTGTGTTGTTCCTTCGAGTTATTAATTTCTTATTTGATAAATACATTTATTTTTCATTTTCATCCGCTTTAAACTATAATGTATGATGAAGAATGCATTCATTTCTGGGCCCAACTCTTATTTCGGACCTTGTCTAGTTGAAACGATGTTGGGTTCATGTGCAACAGCTTTGATGACAATGTGGGATTATTGAATGGACTCGACTCATGGAGCACAACTTTGATATACCATTACAACCCAAAACGAACAGCGCTATCTTCTTTCAGGCAGGGTTCCCATCCTTTACCATTACTATATCTTATTTACAATGTTTAAAAGTTTTATTTTCTTTAGTGGTGGGTACAAGTAGATATTTTTCTGAGGAAAACTTTTTGCACTTTTCTTGTCTTTTGAACTGGCTCATTCTAGGTTGAGACATTTCTTTAGTTTGTAATCTTTCAAAAATAAATCATTTTAGCTTTCACTAACTATATTTGTGCAAGTACTTATATCGTTGTGTATGTTTTTGTTGATATTTCTTTAGTTTGCAATCTTTTATTAGGCATTTTAGCTTTCAGTTAATATATGCTCTCTAACCATTTATTTCTCTGTGCATGTATGTATATGCTTTTGTTTTGTGAATTGAAACCTGATCCACCTATCTACCAATTTGTTTATCTATCTGACTAGCCACACGTATATTTATTTATAAGTCGCTCTATTTTTATATGTTAATGTGTTTCTATGAGTTCGACATTTCTAGTATATCGTTTAGTGACCTACAAGGCATTAATTTGGAGTGAATTTAAAAAAATGTCTTGTTTGATACTTATCCCTAGTTAGCATGACGATCCTTACCGCATGATATAGTCATGTATAAAGAGCTTAGTTTCAGCATTACAGTGTAGAGGAAGAGTTGTATATATGTAAATACTACAATGGCATAAATTGACGGCATTCTGTTGCACAGCTTGCAGATATATTAGTGTATTTTGTTTGAACCTCCATTTTAAAATGCATTACAAAGCACAATGTTGATAAGCCGGCCCTCGTCAATACATCTATGATTATATTCTTTTTTTATTTGCCGTTCTATATTCATTGTGCTAACTTATGAGCTCATGCTTGCTCAAATCCATAATTTATTTGATCAATAAATTCTTGATTTCACTGTTCGAGGCTTTAGGACCTTTCCAAGAGATTATGAGCTCATGCTTGCTCAAATCCATAATTGATTTGATCAATAAATTCTTGATTTCACTGTTCGAGGCTTTAGGACCTTTCCAAAAGCAATTTAAAAAAATGAAAAATCACAATTAAAATGCATTGAAATTTCTTAATGATAACAATGTGAATCTAGTAGAAGAAATTGCGGTTCCAAGTTAAGACCAGATGGCTCTGGCAGATGGCTCCGACAAATGCTTAGCCAAACAATGCAGAATATATGAAACAAGGGTTGATGTGCTATATTGGTTCAATTACAATATTATTAAAAGCATTACCTTTTTGGGTTTACCCCTATTAGGTTTAATGCATTGAATTTTTTTTAATGATAACAATGTGAATCTAGTAGAAGAAATTGAGGTTCCAAGTTAAGACCAGATGGCTCCAACAAGTGCTTAGCCAAACAATGCACAATATATGAAAGAAGTGCTTAGCCCAACAAAGCACAATATATGAAACACGGGTTGATATGATATATTGGTTCAATATTATTGAAAGCATTACCTTTTTGGGTTTATCCCTATTAGGTTTTTGTTTTTGACTATTTTTTATTTCTGTTCTTTGAAATTACTATAAGAAGAAATTGTGGTTCCAAGTTAAGACCAGATGACTCCAGCAAGTGCCTAGCCAAACAATGCACAATATATGAAACACAGGCTTAGCCAAACAATGCACAATATATGAAACACGGGTTGATGTGATATATTGGTTCAATATATATATATTTTTTTGGTTTGTTAGTTTGTCCGTGACATGTGGGACTAAAAAATCGCGATTCAGGGGCATCTAAGCCGTCAAAATCACCTGGGGATCGCACCTGGTCTGAGCCACACCAACCCTTAACATGGATGGATTTTTTGTTCCCGTAGGTTTCAAACCGGTGACTTTAACATTACAGAGTGCCTTAACAGCACACTCCGTCACCGACTGTCCTACACCTCGGGGACTTATTGGTTCAATATTATTGAAAGCATTACCTTTTTGAGTTTATCTCTATTAAGCTTTTGTTTTTGATTATTTTTCATTTATGTTCTTTAAGATTACTACAAGTACTCCATTGCTATAATATTATTACTTGGGAGTTTAGAGTTCCACTGACCTACTTTGATCACTTGTGGACATTAATATAATTTCATTTCTTTTCATTTTTTTTTGCAGACAACAATCTGACCCCATCCTCTCACAATTAAGTGAATAATGGAGGTGCTGGTGCTTAAGCTATAATTTCATTTCATTTCATTTATTTTTTTCAGACAACAATCTGACCCCATCCTCTCACAATTAAGTGAATAATGGAGGTGCTGGTGCTAAGCTAGCTTAAGGGAATTCTTCCCCTTTGTAATTTCTGGATTAATCTGCTGACAAGACTCTTTAGAAAAAGCATTTTAAACCAAAGAATTCTTCTTAAGTCTTCAATTTATGTCAACGGTTAGTCAGGTCTTATCCAAAAGTATTTTTTTAAGATTGTTTAAATAGTAAGGTAGCTGGTAAGAACCCCAAAGGACTGGATGAGATTTGGCATATGTGAACTTAGCACAAAAACATATACAAATCAAACTAACCCTTGGTACTAGCATCTCATTTCATTTCGCTAACCTTTTTTAATTAATTGTTCGAAATTCCAGCTATCATCTTCATTTTTAACTGGCCAGCAACGTCTTTCTTATACATGAGTTACATGGTCTCTAATATGCTGACAAGTAGATTATTTATGGAACCTGCTAAACCCTTGAATTCCACAACTCACGTCGGTTATTAGTTAAGTCTAATAGGAGACAGGCTGATCTATTAACTGTTTACTTAATCTTTCAGTGACGTGCAAGTTCTTTTTCATTCCCAAGTTAATCTTTAATTTGCTGACAAGTAGATTTTCTTCAATTTATGGGAATTGTTAGTCAGGTCTAATTCAAAGTACATTGTTTTAAGTTTCTTTGTATAGTAGTAAGAACACTCCGTTTGCCTTATGCTAAATATGTGTCCTTGACAGTGGATTTCTGTGAAGAAGTCACCATTATCACTTTTGGCCATTTGGGCTAAAATTTAGGGATCCGAAATGTAGAATAAGATGTAATATATAACAAAATCTTGTTCAGAACAGTCAAGGACTGCCCCACGTGCAATATAAAAGTGAAAAAAAACTTTGTTATATTGCAATTTTATCTGAAGATGGAGACATGCAGAGTGCATATTTCATTGTATCCAGTTTTCTAGAAGCCAACAAGTGCTTATGTGCATTTCAAAACTGTTCCTGCCGAAGTTGCAACTTCGGCATGTTCATTACGCAGGGATGTGCGAAAGTATGTTCAAGCCATTTATTGTACTAACAGATTTACGAAGTTGATATATAGTGTGATTTGTTAATCGATCTAACATGTAGAAAAACTTTTCGTCTTATCTCTCAAATGGGGTGATGTTTTAAACTTCACTGGTTTCTTTCGCAGAGCAATATGGGGATGGGATGATCAATACCTTTTCATAGGTAACGCGGAAAAGGCTCTTGATGCAATCTGTACATCGACAAAGATTACAACTACTTTACGCAGCCCATTGCTGACAGCAATTCCTACCACAGTCGCCATGCATCCTTTCTCCTGTGGCACATTGGCTGGGGCCACCGGAGGTGGTCGGGTGTATTTATGGCGAAAACATTGAAGTACCTCAATAACGCGCTTGTTCTTTTGCTTTTTCGATTAGTGTAAGTTATTTAGCGGCCATAATATTATATAATGGTGCACGAGGCATTTTTTGTTAGCAATGGGAAAAACAAATATGTGTCGATGCTGGAGTTCCTAGATAACATTTAAATTCATTTCAACTTTTTACTTCCTTTTGAAAGGTGTATTGAAGTTTTTGACGTTCGTCTACATATTTGCACAGATGGAACAGCAGTCATTTACTTCTTCTTGTGATGCTGAGGAACTGAAAATGGTTAATGTCTCTCTCATTTCCATTTTGTAATTCCTTTTCTGAGTATAGTGGTGTTATTGATCGTGATCACCTCACTAATGAACTAATTATTGTGCATAAATTCAGAGTTTATGATAAAGTTTTACAAAAATAGTTTTTATTCTTTATTGTATAATTTCAATAGTCAAAGTACAATTTTTTTTAAAGTTTTAATTTTTGTTTCTCTTAATTATCTTTCAACTAAAATTTCATCTACAACTTATTCAATTGAAGAATAAATTCAGCAGTTGAACTAAAACAACTTAATCACATGCAAACAGTGAATTAGTAAAATACCTCTTAACACTGTCAAATTTAACAGCCCAGCTTTGTAGAAGTCTTGTAACAATCTTGATTTGGTTAATTACTGCCCAAAATTGGGATTATTCATTCCTAGCTGCTAGCTCTGTGAAACTTGGGGATTTTAACCCTCTTTGTTTGTGTATCTAGCAACCACAATAACAACTAGATCTGAAAATCCTTCCAATCTCAAGGTACTCAAAATCCTTGTCTCTTTTTTAATTACCTTTTGTCCTCCTTACAAAATTATCCAACTTCCTATTCCCCACTATCTTCCTATCCTCTCCAACTTCATATCCTCCACTATCTTTCTATCCTCTTTCCAGTATCTTCACTATCCTCTCTAGAATAGTCCTAGGAAGGTCAAAATATATTAAAATATTCTTTCACTCATCCAACATTAATAAGCTTGACAAAAATCCAAATTAATTTCAATTTTGGGTGGATTAACAAATCTTATGTTATATGGATACAAGGAGAGGAGTGGGCATGTCGAGATGGAGCTCTACGGTCTACTAGCCCTGGAGGCTCGCCGAGCCTATTGTCACCCTAGCTCCTTTTCCCCGTTGACATGGAGAGCTTTGCGGCCCGCACTCCCCCTGAGGCCTGTACCTATGGATAAGCACTTGCTGCAGGCCACATAAGAAACACTTCTAACCTACTCCATAGCACTCGATTTTATCTACTGGTTTATTCAGCTGGGATCTCCACAAATCTCTTTGAATATCGGGAACCTTCTGCGACAGACTAATCAAGGGCCTTCTTGTTACACATTATTTTGGTCACACTGATGATGACTCTACAAGCATGTGTTCAGGCTCTCAAAACAATCTTTTACATGAGGTAAATGATTGAGTTCTTCCCCTACAAGGCATGTTTTTAGAACGACGCCACAGTGCGGAAGGCTGCTCTATGCCTGGCTCACAGGGTTTTCGCAGGCTGCTATATAGGTAGGGTGCGATGGCGTTTGAAGCTAAAGAAAGGAAGTTCACGAAGTTTCTAAGAGGAGAATCTTCTAGAATGTGAGGTGGCGTCCGTATGGTTGTAATCCTACTGGGTTCTCTGATTTGGTGGGATCATTTTCATCCTTTTAACCACTTCACCTTCCCCTATATAATGATGGGTTTCTCATAGAAAAGGTTAAGCAATATTGAACAAAGAATTGTTGAAAGAATAGGCTAAAGACTGTGTGAAGGATTCTGTTACAACTGATGCTTGAGGCCTCCATTTGTCCATCAAGCTTTTGTGGACCATCTTCATACAAATTCGGAGCAAGTGTACGTGTGTGTTGGAACAAAGGACCACCAAAAGGGAACTTGCGACATCAAGGCAATTTGGTTGTATCTTACACTTTTACTTAATATAATACGGTGATATGTTTCTTTCCCATAAAATCATTAGCATTTTATTACATGACTCTTTGATCACATGTTTAAGTTTTCATTGAATCTATTACTGTTGCTGTAACGTCCCCGACCATCAACGCCATGGTCGGGCCAACATTACTATGCGGAAAAACATTACTATAACATATTATGCATTCTTATGAAATACAATTACTTAATAACAGTTAAACACAGCGTAAGCACATTAATACCGATAGCATACATAATCCATGGCATTAACAATAATTCACGAATACAACGGAATACATGTAAACATTGCTAGAATCATAGACATCCATATTTAATTGAAATTATACGCATGTATATACTTATCTTTTAGACTGGATGTAATTCACCAACTGCGTGTAGACCTCCCACGAACCTCCCAGCCTTAGACCGCGCTGCTCATCACTCTCAGCAGTAGGTCACCCTCGAGTTGGGACTAAGCTCCATCGGGTAGGGATTCCTAGGCTAGGCAGGGAATACAGAAAGACACACAGTCACAGAAGAAGGATTCTCTCCCAGGAGCCACTTATGCCCACTATCCACAGACTCTCATTCCCCACATGTTTGTCCCACCCCAATAGTATACACCTTCACTATCACCAAGACAGTCCATCGGCTGCTAACCTCCCTTGCCTTGGGCTTAAGAAACAGACTAGACCGGAAGTCTCTGAGCTCTGTGGCAACTACATGACTCTTTTTAGGAGTTCTCACTTCCTCTGCGCACTTTCTCACTTGGAGAGAGTCGCTCACAGACTGGGTAACTTGCCTCTTCAACAACAATCACCTCCCTCACACTGGCCAACAAGCCACACGCAATCCAGCACTGCGTGGCCACAACAATCAATTGGGAAAATGGGTATGGACACCTGAAACAGAAACGATCAGCGCTAAAGCATAGCGCAGCTCTGCGATTACAGGATGCGATGAGCTTTCCAACAAGCAACACAGGATGCATGGCTCAACAATTACGGTACATTCAGTTCTCCCAACTAGCAATAAGGAACAGACTCACCTCTCTGGTTTCAGAGATGCGTAAGGTGTACAAACGGAGGATGGAGGAATTGGAAGGTCGAACCCCGAATTCAGGTGATGGTTGGAGGAATGCCCACCCAACTCCTACGCAACGGTCGAAGGAATGGAAAGAGAACCCCCAACACGGTTCATTTTCTGGGTTAAATCTCATGCACCTGGGGCAACATGTCGTCCCTCCCGAGGAACTTAGGACAAAACATAGATTTCATATGGCTTTTGGGATAATATTAAAATATTATTCCCAAGGACTTAAGCCCCTAGGCCCCACACTTAGCCTCTCTTTCCAACCTTCCAACCCCTAATCCCTTACACAGGTTTTGTGGAAGCTTAGTCCCCCATCACTCATTCATCGTGGTCGGTCCACACACAGAGATGTTTTGTATTAATACTGTGCATAATTACATGTACAAAAATCAAGCTCCTGGCTTCAACACTTAAGTTCCCTGGCCTAATAACACATAAGCCCACTAGNCACGGTTCATTTTCTGGGTTAAATCTCATGCACCTGGGGCAACATGTCGTCCCTCCCGAGGAACTTAGGACAAAACATAGATTTCATATGGCTTTTGGGATAATATTAAAATATTATTCCCAAGGACTTAAGCCCCTAGGCTCCACACTTAGCCTCTCTTTCCAACCTTCCAACCCCCAATCCCTTACACAGGTTTTGTGGAAGCTTAGTCCCCCATCACTCATTCATCGTGGTCGGTCCACACATAGAGATGTTTTGTATTAATACTGTGCATAATTACATGTACAAAAATCAAGCTCCTGGCTTCAACACTTAAGTTCCCTGGCCTAATAACACATAAGCCCACTAGCTTATATAACTTGGCTCACCAACCTTATAAACTTGAATTACAGTTCATAAACAAGCTTTATACTTCATACACATGATTTACAACAGGGCTCGGCCTTGGGGACATTACAATCCCCTCCCCTTATTTTTGCACTGTCCTCGGTGCAACTTTACACTGCATCTGCAAGCTTTTCAAAATTTTCAAAAAGATGCAGTTACTCTGCCCGCATAACATCTTCATGCTGTCATGTCGCATCCTCAGGACCATACCAGGTCCACTGGACCTTTACAAGCCCTATGGCTCGATTCCGGAGCTGTTTGTTTTTCCTGTCCAATATGCGCACATGATGCACTTGCAGGACACCTTCTTGCTCCACCTGGATCACATTCCAATCGATTACATGATTAGCATCATGCATATACTTTTTAAGAAATGAAACATGAAATACATTATGTACAGTCATGGATGCAAATAATGCAAACATATATGCAACTGGTCCAATCCTTTCCAGGATTTCAAATGGCCCACAAAATTTGACTGCCAACTTGGTGCAACTTCTCAGCTTCAGGGAACTCTTGTTAGCTTTTACTTTCAGGAAAACATGATCACCCACTTTGAACTCTCTGTGGGTTCTGTTCTTATCAGCATAACTTTTCTGTCTGTCCTGGGCAACTTTCAAATTTTGCTTAATTTTTATCATTTGGTCCTCCATCTCTTTGAGCAACTCTGGCCCAACTACTGTTCTATCAGTTGGATTATCCTAGCTCATTGGAGTATTGCACTTTCTTCCATAAAGTGCTTCAAATGGGTTCATCTTCAACGATGCATGATACCCATTGTTGTAGGTGAATTCTACCAAGTGTAGGTAGTCTTCCCATTTTGATGGTTTGTCCATCGCAT
>JASDQU010585331.1:7325-25400 GCA_032191745.1 Picea mariana
ACTAGGCTTATACAACCCCCAAAGTGAAATTCCCTCCAAGTCATAATCTTGGGTTCAATGTTGCTTCCTTAAGATGGTGTTATATCCAATAAGATGTTAGTCAAATGCTTCTTCTTCCATGGTGGGTTTCTATCCGTGTGTCCTCATGCAAGGTACTCCTCCTCTAACTATGTCCTACATGCCATCACATGTGCCCAATACTACTCTCACATGTACCATTTTAGTCACAAAGCTCCAATGCTCCTCCTCAACATGTGTGTTTGAGTCCATCACCAACCTCCATGGAGTATTCTCCTCAACCCGAGAGTCCTTAAGTCAAGCATCCAGCCTCCAAGGTATATATAATATGATCCCAATCTCCGAGGGATAAGTTCCCTCCTACAAGTGACCAGTGCTCCTCCTCCTAGGTAAGCACCTCCCTTGATTGAGCAACCCTCCTCCATTGTGTGCACCTAATAGATTAGTCAACATGTTGATCAAGGTAACAACCTCGTAGGTAACGACGCCATGCCAACACTCTAACCAAGGTTGAGCATCCACCCAAATTGAGCCATCCATATGTGTTATTGGACAAATCGGTAAGTGTGGACACAAACAAATCTCCCTAGTTTCACCCTGAAACTAGAACAAAACAAGACACAATCTAGAACTTCCCCTAAGTTTTAATTATCAAGCATACTAACTAACAAGGATAAATAACATACTTTTTAAATGTCGTTCGTCCTCACTCCATTCCAAGGCTTATGGGATGTTGAATCTGTAAAAAGACACAAGCCAACGAAGTGAAAGAAACAATGTATACTCAACAAAACCTATGTATGTGATCAAGGAGTCATACAATAAAATAAGACCAATTTTATGGGAAAGAAATATAGTACTGTATTAAAAATGTGAAAAGCAGAATACAACCGTTGCCTTGATGTTGTAAGGGCCCTTCCATAAGTCCCTTGCTTCCCACACACTTCTACTCCATGGATTCTGAGATCAACAATCTATCTTGACAAAGAAAAGCTCAAAGCCACTCTAACCAAGCTAACAATCTCAAGGCAAATTTCCAAACTCAATCCACTCTACCAAGCCCAAGCTAACTTTCTCCATGAGAGCTCCTCTCATTTTATAAGATGAAGAGGGTAAGGTGAGGCGGTTAGGATGATCCCACTAAATCAGAAAAACAAGTAAGATCCAAACCGATCGGAGGCCACCTCACCATAGAAGCTTCTCCTTCTAGAAGCATCTATAAGATGTTCATTTTTCCCACGTACGAAAATCGTCGCACCCTTATAACTAAGCATAGTGCAACGATGTCGCAGGCTAGGTTTAGTACAGCATGCGACGATCTGGGATCGTTGCACTCCTACTAGATAGGGTGTGAAGATCCTCCTTACTAGGGTTTTTACAATGGAAAATATGATTTCATCTCTCAGGCAAAGTTCTTCTCCCTTCTTTTCTCATGAATTCAGGCCATTAATCCCTCTGAAGACAGCAGATAGGTTTACATCATTAACGATCAGAAGGGTGATGAAAATAATGTGTAACAGAGATCCCCCCAAAGTATGAAGTTAGAACAGAGTGATAGCTGAAATACTTTGTCGAGTGTGTGTAGGGAACAAGGAACAGTCGACTGCAAACTTGCAAACAAACAAGGAAATACAGTATAATAATATATCATCACTGAGGTAGACATTCCCATACTCAGAATGCAAATGACTCAAAGTACAAATGCCAACATGCAAAGATCTATGTTAAGTAAGACAGGTCATGGCCACTAAACATACACTGTGGATCCATGCCAATATGACTCAAATCTTAACATAGCCACCAAAAATACACTATGGATATATGTGTGAAAGACTCAAATTTGAACATAGCCATGAGACATACACTGTGGATTTATGCAACCGTACAATCTGAATACACTCCAACGCAACTTGAATCCGTCAGAAAAGATTCAGAGTCTTCATTTCCACCACTCTATAGTACAAATCTAACCATGCGAATACATGTGTTGAAGTCGAACATGGTAGAAACCACTTGATTACCAGTCATTAGTGTATACCGTTAACAAGTGCGAGAGAAATCACAATTAATGTCAATGACTCTCAATGTACTCTAATACAATCCAACGAATATGAATTAATGAGTTGAAGTCGAACACTTGGTGGAATCTCTTGATCAAGGGTCGATAATGAAANTAATGAGTTGAAGTCGACAGGAAAAGACTCGTCACATGAGGGCCTTAATGTATCCCACATCAATGACACAAAACAAGTAACAAGATTTGATGTAGATTATAGTAACAAGTGATTCAGGACTGACTCAGGGATGGCTGATGCAATAGAAGGCTTAAGGACTACAGAAATAGTCGACGCAATAGAAGGATTTCCTGGTTGAAATTCTCTTTGAACATATTGATGACACGACAATTGTCTTGGAAAAACTAACTCAACAATAGGGATCACAGACCAATTTGTAATCTTATAAAGGAGTATGATCAAGATACAAGCGGATTTTCCAACCTAGACACAAAGCGAGTGAAAGGGTGGCATGTTCAAAAGTGACTCTTCCATAGAATACATGTTTAGATACATTTCTTTCCAAATTTTTCCCCACCATGTCTGGCGAGTACCTCTTTATTTTTACACAAGCTTGAGGAGGATAACATATGCTTGAAATGTAAGCTCATCCTTTGGATGAGTCCTTCGGAGTATGTTTAACGAACCCTAGGAAGGAGTGGTTCGGTCCCATATGAGTCTTTCAATGTTTGTTTTACGAGTCCAAAGAAAGAAAACTCGGGGGGTTTTCATGTTTAGAGAGTCTGAAAAACATTTAAAAAAAACTCCAAAATGTCATTTTTCATAAGTTAGTCTGAAGAAACTAAAAAAAGATAAACTACTTCTCAACATAAGTTTTCTTCAAATACTTTAATGAGCGTGAAAAGAACAAGATTGCTCAGCAATCTTTTCATATTTAGAGAGTCTGAAAAGAGCTTAAAGGGAACTCCAAGGGGTTCATTTTTCGTATAACCTTTACGAGTCTGAAAAAGTGATAAAAATTTACTCGGTTACATTCTCATGATTTACAAGCATGAGAAAGAATAAAGAATAAACTCGGGATTGTTTTCATTTTTACGCAAGCTTAAAACAAAACAAAACTATGTTTGGGATAGATTTTATTTTTTACACAAGCTTAAAACTAGCCAAAACTATGTTTGGACCTGGTTTCATTTTTACACAAGCTTGAACCAGAGGAAACTATGTTTGAGGTAGGTGGCTTCATTTTTACACAAGCTTGAACCATAGAAAACTATGCTTGGATTTCCCAACACATTATCCAGGGATGGTTGGTACTTAGCCCCCAGCTTAAGAAGTTAGCGACTTAACTTCAACATGAAGTCCAGAGGATGTAAGCATGGCCCCCCAAGCTTTGTTTCTTCCAATGGCACAGGTGGACGAAAAGAAGCTTCAAATACTATACGTAACGAAGTACTTGACTCAATCGAAGAGAAGAAAAACTATGTTCACCAATCTATTTCATTTTTTTAACGATCTTGACACAAGAGAAGAACTATGCTCATGAATCTAGGTTCAATCCCCAAACCGTTGTTTCATTTTTTAAACGAGCTTGACATAGAAACAGAAACTATGCTCATATGGTCGCCAATTTTGTTATAGGACAAATTGGTAAGTGCAGACACAAACAAATCTCCCTAGTTTCACCCCAAAACTAGAACAAAACAAGACAAAATATAAAACTTCCCCTAAGTTTTAATTATCAAGCATACTAACTAACAAAGATAAATAATATACCTTTTAAACGTCATTTGTTCTCGCTAGTGTCATCCTCGCTCCGTTCCAAGGCTTATGGGATGTTGAACTTGTAAAAAGACACAAGCCAACGAAGTGAAAACAACAATGTATACTCAACACAACCTATGTATGTGATCAAGGAGTCATACAATAAAATAAGACCAATTTTATGGAAAAGAAATATATTAAAAATGTGAAAAGGAGAATACAACCATTGCCTTGATGTTGTAAGGTCTTTTCCAACAATCCCTTGCTTCCCACACACTTCTACTCCATGGATTCTGATATCAACAATCTATCTTGACAAAGCAAAGCTCAAAGCCACTCTAACCAAGCTAACAATCTCAAACCAAATTTCCAAACTCAATCTACTCTACCAAGCCCAAGYTAACTTTCTCAATGAGAGCTCCTCTCATTTTATAAGTTGAAGAGGGTAAGGTGAGGAGGTTAGGATGATCCCACTAAATTAGAAAAGCGAGTAAGATCCAAACCGATCGGAGGACAACTCACCATAGAAGCTTCTCCTTCTAGAAGCATCGAGAAGATGCTTGTTTTTCCCACGTATGAAAATCATTGCACTCTTATAACTGAGCAGAGTGCGAGGACGTCGCAAGCCAGGTTTAGTACATCATGCGACGATCTGGGATCATCGCACCCCTATAACTGGATAGGGTGCGACAATCCTCCTTAATAGGTTTTTTACAAAGGAAAATATGATTTGATCTCTCAGGAAAGGTTCTTCTCCCTTCTTTTCTCGAGAATTCAGGCCATTGATCCCTCTGAAGACAACATATAGGTTTACATCATTAATAGTCATAAGGGTGACAAAAATAATGTGTAATAATATGTCCACGAAGCATTTCCAAGGGGCTAGGAGACTGTAATGTCCCCCACCTCTTAAAGAAGAGGTTTGGAAGACGTAGTGGTCTAGGTGTCCCCATTAGGCCATAGTCTCACACTGAGGGGAAAGGTCAACTAGACTAAAATTATATTTTTTTTTAGGACTTGAGAAAGAAATAGGTTAAAAGGAGTAAAAGATAATTCATCAGAAGAATAGATGTTAACCCTGGAAATTAACCTAACTCAACAGAGAATTAGAAGGAAAAGTATAAGTAAGAGGTTGGGGAGCACCTATCGGGTATGTTGATTTTGGTACATTTTTTGTTAGTGCTCTTGAGCATTCAGTTTGGGGGTTTGTTGTACAAACCCTTGTGAGCAACTCAGTGGTGAAATATCCACTCACCTTGTTCCACAGCTTGGTCTCGGGGATGAAATATTCCTCCACACCATTCTACTTTCAGCATATCTCCTTCTAGAGCTTTAGAAGACATCAGGGCCGTACTGTTGGGGAATTTCCAACAAGGGCACACCATACCATTGAGGAGGGTTCGATTGAGCTATTCAAGAGGGCGCAACTCTCTTAGAAGATTCCGCAGTTGGAGAGGTTTGCCTTGGATGTTGGGTTTGAAACTTCAGGAGGAGGATCCCACTGCCCTATTCTATTACTTGACCGAGTTTGGGCTCATTTGGAGCATTCTTCCATCAGGGTCGAATTATCGAGGGCTTCAGTATCCACTTGGAGCGTGGCACTCTCTAGTTGGAGGGTTTGACATTCAAATCTACTTGGTACTGGTATTCATTACTTATCCAGCCTTTAGAGGCTTCTTTTATATTGTCGGGAGCATTTTGTAGCAGCTCATATCGGTTGTTTGTACGGCCATCTGAGGTTAATGCCAGATCAGCCATCTATTGTATTGATCCTACATTGCTTATAATAAAAGGGTCAGATCTTTGCTTGTGCTTCTATATCTTGAATGTATGATGATCTTCATGTGTTGAATGAATCTTGTATGCACTTAATAACTCAATAAACACCTGCACATCGACAAACCAGTGGTAGTTAGTGATTCCAAATCAGAATTTGGCTTGGGATCATTACAGAGACCTAGCACTTTCCTAACAAGGTGAAAACACTTTTGAATAACCCCAAAAGCTAACACGGTCATTTTCAAGGAAGTGACTTTCTACAAGCTTGTCTATTTAGATATTTTTAGTTGACAAAGGTTGCAAAGGAAATAAACCCTTATAAATCTATGAATGCCTCTACCATCTGGATCATTAAAGATGTGCTTCCTCAACTTGAAGGAGTTGATAAAATCCAATTAATGCTTAGCCTTAAGCACACAAAAAAGATATATTGAACTTGTGTCTCTTTCGGACTAGCTGAAATGAGCTTTTACCATCCAGCCATTTGCAATATATATTTGATGTGTTCTTAAATCAGTTTTTTTTTCCCTGAAAGAGGAAAAATGCTCTAGTGCTCAGAGTTGTCGGCTTAGTCTCTATTGATACTATCTCAAGACCCCCACATGTTGCTGCATCATTATGTAGAGAGAAAACCATGTCACCTATAATAAGTTGATAACACTCCATAAGTTGATAGACTTCCACTCTTGCTAGATACCTCTAGGTCTTGGGACATTAACATATTTTCTTATGTCCAARAAAGACAARTTCTTAGCCAAACAAAAGCAGTTTTAGRTTCCTTATATTAACCTTTAAAAACATACACAAAAGCAATTTTAGGTTCCTTATATTAACCTTTAAAAACATACACAACATACACAGCTATTCTCAAATTGTCATTATTAAGATTTTTTTGCAAAGAACTCCAGCACCACTCTCAATGCTTGATAAATTACTCKCAATTATTTCCTTTCCATGTATAGAAGTGCTTATCTTCAAAAGCTCTAATAAAAGTTCTACTCTAGAATTAAAACTTCATACTCTTGAGCATAAGCTCATGAAAAAGTTCATATTAGTTGTTACCATAAATTACAATAAATTTCGAACTAAGTTATCTATTTTTGCAAAGCATTTTGTTAAACAAATCTGTTTAGTTTAAATAATTGTGATAAACTACGTATCTGGTCATTTTTTTCGGTTATTTCCGCAGAAAGTATTTTACTTTAATTTCCTTTAAATGTTTTAAACCAAGAAACAGCCCTAAGAAGGCTCTGGCCTAAAATTGGCTTGGAATATTTCCCACCATTATAAATTATAAAGGATACTACAAATTTGAAGCCAACAATCAGCAATAAAAATATTCAGCCTTATATCTGTGAACAAGGAAGAAACATTGCTTCAAGCTCACAACAGAACAAGTTCGAGTTAATCTGAAAAACCATTTCAGGAAAAAGGACCTAAATATACACTATTTTAAGATGGTGCATTTCAAGCTTAGTCAGTAACCACAAACAGATGTTTCATGATGACCTCAGCAAACACTTGAAAATAGCTAACAGCCATTATAATATCATATTCATTGTGATATACAAAAATAGAAAGAACAAAAAACAGGGGACCTGGAAGATGAACAGACAATCATGTTTCTCTAGGCTTCCATTCATCCTAAACTATGTTACAACAGAAAGCTCGACCTGTGTTGGACCTGTGTTCGTCCTGGGGATCTAGGAATGCTTGTCTGGGGATATAAAAGCAATATGATACAGTTCTCTTACAACAATGGGAAAAGCAACAGTACTCTCTTAACATTCCATCTCTTGTTTTGTTGATATAATGAATTGGAGAAGTTGAATTAGATATGGTTGATCAAGTATTGGATGTATCACTGGAGGTTGTCCTTGACAATGCGGTTGACTGAGCATCCTCATATCCCTCAACATCATTGAACTCATCCTCCACAAGCAGGCAGGGAGGAGTAAAAGCCTGGACAACTGAGGACACGCTTGGAACTTTCTTTACACCATTGCAAGCCACCTCTAACGAAGTGATACAAAAGGAAGTATAAAAGCATTTTCTACAAACATAGCCAAATGCTAGAGATACAAAGGGAAGAGGGATGAGCAAGGGCGAGTAAGAGAATTTCTTGATTGAGAAGTACCCTATCATAGTAATCTGGGAGAGGAACAAAGCTGCCAGAATCCTGGTATGCATATGAGGCCACATACGTCCATTGCTCTCATAAGAGGGCACATACACGTTCAGTGCCTGCACACACACAAAAAAGAGGGTTGCCAGTTACATATCTCCAACTTCCTCTTATTTGTTTTGCAGCAGTGCATATGTGCTCCTTCCAACCCCTTCCTTAGCTTCTCATATTTTCACAAGTCTCTTTCATATGGATTTTGGATGCACCAATTTCCATTTGTTAAAAACAAACAAGGTTGTGTGTGATAGAGAGAGAGAAAATCACCTGATTCCGAAGCACAAACCATCCCACAGCAAAGTACAGAATAGTGAAAGGAAGGATCATTGGAGCAATAACAGAATAGCATAGAGCAACGGTGATAATCAACATGTCATTTGGAACTCTGGTAGCATAACCAAAATCGGAGGGAGCCCAAGCCTCTTGTATCTCTGCTTCAGTCTTACAAAGAAATCTCTTCTTGGCATGGTATATCACTAGCGGCACCAAGCGAGAAAGTTCAAGCCCATAGCCCACAAAAACCCTGTTTAAAAAGACAATCCATATATAAATGCAATTAGACATTGAAACCTGAAGAAGAAAATCCATTTCATCACTAGCAAACCAACAATGAATTCTTTCAGAAACGAAGAACTAGAATACAGTTTCATGGAATTGGAAGAGAAAGGAAACCCGGCTTACTTTAGAGCAACAAAACTAATGAAGAATGAAGCATTTGGCGGAAGAGAATTGCCAAGCAGCTTAACAACTGAGTTGGGTTCCTCCTCCACCTGCTTGATGGACTGGAACAAGGTGCCGGCTAATGTAACTCCCAGGAAAACATTGAACACGATAAAGTAAAAATACTTTCCAGAGGAAGCTCTCACTACATGGCTTTCCGAAGGAATCCCTTCAGCCTTGGAGAGGAACATGAGAATTGTAGGCAAGAAATTCAAAAAGAGAATCAGAGCAAGCTGAGGCAAATAAGCTTCAAGGATGTTTTTAAGTGCTTTCTTTTCCACAACCCATTTCAGAAAAGGCACAAGTTTTCTTAGATTTTCAATCGTTGTAAGTGCAGAGATAAAGGCGATTGGAATCATGTAGAAAACAATAGCTAGAAACGCAATAATGTATACAATGTTCTCTCGAATCATCCTCTGATAGAAGGGAATGGCAAGGTTTTTCCACACTACTTGACGAGGCTCGGGAGCAGCCATTACAGTCCATATATCTGCTTGCTGTGAATGCACAACCTGTGCTGCGGCTATTGCAACAGGCCTACTGTTGAAAATTATAAAAGCTGCCGCAACCTGCTTCTCTGTCCGTGTAATTTTCTGTTTTATTTCCAGCCGTTGTGATATATTCTTAATCTTCTCATTGTAGAAATCTATAGAGTCAACACTTTTTCCCACAAGTCCCAAAATTCCTGTCCTGTGCAATGGCCGCGTCCCCTCTTGTTTCTTCACTGTCCTAGACGTTTCAAACATATATTCAGCACGAGCTAGTTTCTTTCTGTAGCCTTTTAGTTCCGTCCACACCTTATCAGCCTGCTCAACAAAATAAAATGTTCAATATAAAACAAAACCCCAGAATTCTATCAGTAGGTGTGTGCTCGATTGAATAATGATAGAGAATAAGTTCAAATGGAATTGTTAATGATGCATGCTTTTGAGCAACTCATCAATCATGGTTTTTGTCATAAGGAATACTCTTTGAATGCTTGGCCATATTTATTGAATTCGCCCAAACTTGCCAGTTTCCTCATGAAAGTGGGAGAAGGCCTAAACCAAATGACATTGAAAAATGAGTCATTTAGTTATGGCTAGGGTTGAAACGCAGCTTGAATCCAGAGCTGAGATAGCTGGGTCAAAGTTGCTAATGTATCAATTAATTCAGAGCTTAGCTGAACTAAGCTGCTAAAATGTTTTGTTTTTTGCGAACTTTTCAATCCTCTCAGAGATATAGAGGCTCCCCTAGAGGTAGATGAAAATATTATATTAGGAGTGAGTTAATTAGGGAGCAATCTTCCCTCCTGAGCTAAGTAGGGAGTAATCTTCTCTCCCGAGCTACTTTTCCGACAGGTTTTTTGGGCTTTTAAATTTTCAACCAATCCATAAATCCATAACTCTGATCAATTTTATGAGCATCTGGATTGATTTAAAATGGGGCAAAATCCCTGGGGTAAGGTTCTGAAATGCATGAAACTTTGATCCATGCAAAACTCAGACTACCCCTGAAAATTTGGCCAGATTCAAGCGGATTCAGGCCCGCTTTTTACCTGAAAAACAAAATTCAAAAAAGAAAATTGCTCCCTAGTTAACCTACTCCTATTATATTCTATTCAATCATGCACAGCATTTGATTTGAGAGCCTACCATTCTGCTGCTACTGCTTCTAGACTTCATGAGGGACCTATTCTTGCCAATTAGGAAAAGAATATACGGCCCCTCTTACAACTATTACCAAGAACATTATGATGAGAAGGATACGAGTGAAATTTCAAATACCTGTGACATGTCGGTGACAATCAAAGATCTTTCAAAAGTTTCCGGGTACAACCTCCCGAAAAAAGAGTCCACTTGTTCTCTGCGTGTTTTCCCAGCTGGTACAGGAGGAATATCTCGAACTAGGATTGCAAATTGTTCTGGTTGAAACTCCAATGAAGTTTGCTCCCTTGCTCTTAGTTGAAGAACATGCTTGTAGGTTTTCCAGAGAACAATATATGTCACCACTGAAACCCAGTACGCTGCAACTACAAAAGCCCATAATCGTTTGCTCTCTTGCTGCAAAATACAAATTTAAGGCCAGGCCTTATTAATTGGATTTGAAAATTTGGAGTCAAAACAACATCAGAAGACGAGGGTTTGCCTGGCACCTGAATATTGCCCATAGCAAGCTTGTCAAAATCATCATAACTGGCAAGAGTTTTGTTCTTTGCCTGCTCCATAGTGGTTCGATAATTGATATCGGTTACACTCAGAGGAATGAGAACCAGTAAACAAACTCCTCCAGATAATATCATGATTATCAAAGCTGTTTAGAAACAATCCAATAACAAAAGCCTTTTAGTCCCAAAAGTTTAGATGATACAGAAGTCTATTTCCATCTTAATGGAAGCCTAGATTTGTCAAAAATAGCAATTTTTTTTAGTTTTGGATTAAGTTCAATTTAAGTTGGTTTTATTAAATTTTGAGAGATTGTAATACATCATTATTTTTCTTATTTTGAGAGATTGAAACACGTTATTATCTTTTTCAAATTGGGTTATAAAATGTTTTTATTGTTTTATAAGTGTATAAACTCAATCTTTCATACTAATTCATTCCTAAACCTTTCATACTAATTCATTCCTTTGATGCTAATCCATTTTTTAATCCATTCATTTGATGCTAATCGATCATTTTTTTAATGAAATTACTATGTTATATTCATTTTTTAATTATTTATATTTTAATTTTGAATGAGCTTAAGAAGAATTAAGCTTTTAAAAACAAAGTTCCTAATTTGAATTGTCTTAGGAAGGATCAAACTTTTAAAAACAAAGTTCCATGTTCCACCAGTCAAGTAAGTAAAACTATGATTTAAAGCAAAATTCCTCATGAAAACTTAAAAAACCTATGATTTAAAGCAAAATTCCTCATGAAAACTAAAAACAGGTGAGTTTAGTGGTGAATTTATCCACTTACTAATTTACTGAAAATAAAATTATCATTTTTAAAAGACGGTTTTCTTTGCCTATGCATCTGGGTTTACTTTGCTGGCTGTAATAGGGTAGTAGCCAAGCTATTTTCAAACAAGTTGACATAATGCACGTTCATCAGTCCTCATAATGACAGTAATGAATGGGAATAAGATTTCACAAGTACTTTTGAGGCTAGATGCTAAAACAAAAATTGCAACTGACTGAATTGTGGAATAATATTAATGTACCAGTAGTGAAGAATCTGAGATAAACGGCTGCATCCAGACCAGCCATAGAGATAATGTCATCTTCAGTAGCCTGCGAGGCTTCCACAATCCAGGCGAAAGGATAGCGAGATTTAGACGCATCCAGTCCCTTGAGGATTCTATTGGGGAAATAGATCACACGGTTCCCAGGTCTCCTGGACAGCCATGAAAACCCCAAAACCAGAAATATGAAGATGATAAATGAAGTGCCCAGAGATGTCAGCAAGGAACTGAAATCCATGATTCAGATGATGCATCCACACACAGACAGTCTCTCCCTGCAGCTTCTCTTCTTCCCTACTCTTAATTTGTTTGATTTGTTTCTCTTTCTCTGGCTTCTAGTACTCAACAACTATAGTTCAATGAACCCAACATATATAGAACATAAAAATACATACATTCGGATACGATATGTGTGGTACCGGGGAATTGCAATTCAGTGGTTGTCAAGATCTGGAATCCGACTGGGACCGAGACCACACTCAGGACAATTATCACCGGCCCATGCGGAAACTGAGATTGTGATTTATAGATTTAGTTACCGACTTAACTTTGATGATTTCTCCTTCAAAGGATAGTATTGGATTTGGTGCTGTGTTTATTTTCTTCTTCCACCCACGGTCCAACGCTTTCAAAGAAGTTCTTGATTAATTGCCCCAAGATAAAAAGTTCAAAGAAGTTCATGATTAATCGCGCAGAAACATGGATGTTCATCGACATCCCCTGTCTTCGTGTAACGAGGCGGTGAAGAGTCGTTTGGTGGGCAACTACCATAAATGTATAATGGAACATTAACATTTGTTTTCGATACTTCTGTTACAATTGGACAAAATGCCGGCGCAGTTACTGTTGTTTTCATATAATGCAGACGGGTGGCAGAGGCAGAGGCAGAGTTATATATGGCGGTGTTGGCGGTGTTGTCTAGTTGTTTTATGAAATAGTTTTTTTGGTTGAAATTCAGTAATATAAATTTATAAAAATTACTATTTTTTGTTGTTTAAAATTCATTTCTGAATATAGAAATAAATTTATCATATTATAAAAACCTTAAAATACTCAAATTATATAAAAATAATCATTCAAATTTATAAATCTAACAATTACTGAAAAATTTTTGAACAAATATAAAAATTCATTTCGAATATGTGAACTATAACCATATCAGTAATTGATCGGATAATTCGGAAGCGTGTCGAGGTCGATTATCTCGGTGTCATGTGGATTTTTGTCAAACTCGGACCTGTGGTATTGTCTCGAGCCATTTTCAATTATTTATTTGAGCTGTGTGTAAACAATTGGAATTTGTAGGTTGAGTAATGATGTAATTTGACTTCCTTCATGATTAAAATGATCAGTCCAGTCATTCACAGACATAGAAAAGCAAAATCATGACATAGAAAAGCAAAATCAAAAACTTTATTGCAAAGCACAATAAAATGGATTATGTGTTTTGAGAATTCTAAAATGGCATGGAATCTTATAGATCTTCTGTGTTCGCCCTTCCCTGTGAACTCGTCTCCTCTTTGCGGAGGGACCCGTGATGCCCAGACGTACCCGTCGGTTAATGCTTACCTCTTTGTTGAGGTGCGCGCATCCAAAAGAAACCCGGCGTCACACAATGTTTGTCATCGTTTCAAATATTCGACACAAACCATTTTAATATTTATTTTATTTTGGGTAGTTATTTTTTTTTAATGTTTTAAAACATTTTTAATATCATGTTCTATTTGTTTTAATGTCAAATTCAATAAGTTAGGTAAGCTACTCAAATGTAAAATTGAGTATTTTTATCTTATTTATAATAAATAGGATAATATAGTATGACATGTGCCTCATTCCCAATAACACAACATCCTCCACATAAATCATCAATAACAAAACATAACCTACTATGCATATTCCTCCTCCTCCATCCTTCCTTATCCAATCTTCTAATAACTCTATAAATAAACCAAATAATGTGTGTGAGAGAGGGGGTATTCTTGTTTCATCTTGAGATTACTATTGATTGGACTTTCATGTTTCAATTTTTATCAGTTATGGATACTGAAAATTCTATAATAACTTTTTCATATAAGTGAAAATTTGCTCCTCTCCACTTAATTGGAATTCTTACTTTCTATGGATTCTTTCCCATTTTTTTATTTGAGTGATTGTATCAAAACTTTCGAAAAAATGAAAAAGAAAAGATAAATACTATTACCTTTCCCTTGCACTTTCCCACTAGTAGCTCTAAGAGTTATTGAGTGGTCAATCATTGAATGCTTAGGTCAAAAAATGGCTTGAGAAGGAGCCATGATATTGTTGTCTTATGATCATTTACCTTTTTCCTCTCTAAAATGGTACCAAACTGCTTGGAAAAGAGGCTACTAACTGTGTTGGGGATTTTGTTGCATGGGAGAGGAAAATATCCTTTGTTAATCTAGGTTATGAGTTAAACAATAGACTATGATTAGTTGTGGGACAAGTAGAAGAGTATTATTGCATAAAAACAAAGCAATAGAGAATGCATTCAATGAAATTACAAATTAAACTACAAGGATACCATTCAAACATAATAACTTGGATGGAAACAACAATACTCATATATTTGCCCAATGGAAAAGCATGAAATGAGTAACAACACCTGGGGAGAATGATTGGATGCAAATGGGATCCAACACTCTCCTTTAGAAGCTCTCTCTGACAATGGTGAATGAAGAAGTCTTTGTTCTTTGAGGAAAAGACACAAAAAAGCATGAGGGGTGATGAACAATAGAGATAAGAGAGAAAGATAGATAATCTCCAATCTCATTCCTACAACATAACCTTGTAATTTCTCTCTCTTTTCAAATGTTTCCCCATGGATTTCATTTATAGAGAACTTGTTATGCTCTTGAAGAACTAGTTCCAATGTGAAAGCTCTTCATTCAAAATGGAGATTCCAATTCTTAAAAAAGACTTTGGAAGGCCAAACTAATCTTTGTAAATGGGATGGGGGCTTGAATTTCTCCTATACATCAACCTAGAGCCACTTGAGTAAGGCTTACCTCTTAAATAAGTCAAAGAGGTCATGCTCACTCATGTGAACAAAGTTGTGCAAGTTTCAAAGGAAATGTTGTGCAAATTGCATAAATGTTAGTGTAGGAAGGTCACGTAAGTGAATAAAAACCCACTTTCTAAGGTTTTTTCTCTTTCTCTCTGAGGTAATGTAAAGTAGACATGATGTAGCCTTACTATGTTTTATTCATGCCAATTGATGATGTTTTCGAGCAATCACCTAAATGTCACTTGTGAGTGATATTGAGGTGATAACAATTGCCCCTTGATGTGTGATGTTAGGAGCTTCTGTATAGTCGAAATACATAATTGTTTTTTTTCCTCCATGCCTGTAATTTGTAAAGAATTCTTATTCAAACAGATTTTGAACCAAGTAGAAAGGACTACCCACGGAAAAGTGATGAATCCCACCTGAAAAAAACCAAACATATATGTATTGATGGTCTCTTATACAAAAGAGGTGAGCATTCCCATGCTCATGAAATTATCAAAATACATTGAAGATAGTAGACATGTGTGCTTTATGATCATGTATGAGCATTATGACCCATCTATATGGTGAGAATAATGAATATCGTTGTAATTGGAAGATCGTTGATGTGGAAGAAAGTGTCACATGTGGGGGCACTGACAACAAAAAAGGAATTCTCACTGGGAGGGGACTTGGAACCTATAGCGAGTTATGTGAAAGGAACTCCCACTCAATGAAATCGATAGCCATACAAGCCCATGGGTCTTCAACTAGAATTGGAAACTACAACCATTGCAATGTATGACCCACCCTGATGTGATAATGATCTAATGTCGAACATTAGAGGGGTGACTGAAGCAGAGAGACATGATGAATTTATCTTTTTAGTCCAAGGTTCACCATTAATGACGGAAATGGGAACCAAGATACAACAACACTCATGGAATAACATGAGTTGGTGTTGATAGGAGTGAATATGTGAGAGCAAAGGATGGGAGGTCCCTTGGGATCAAAAAATAATAAGCCAAGTGATAAATTGCAACAGAGGAGGATTTTGATAATGATAGATAAGTTTTGGTAGATGAGGAGGGATCTCAAGACTTCCCTTGGGAGGAGAAATAATGATGTTTGATAGGGGTAGCAGTAAAAACCAACTAGACACAAAAATGACATGATGTTGGTGAACAACCAAATTATTGATGTATGCCAGACTAGGATTAAAGATAAGTGGAGACAATAAAAGGATAACTAATGAAGGAAACTTTGAGGATACCAATGATGGGTACTAGGATATGCAAGGTGTTATAAAAAACTAGAATCATTGTAAGCACGAGTGACTCAATGAAAATTATCCAACCAAGGGTGACAAGGACTACTACCGAGTTTGAAAGGGATACCATTAGATAAGGTGGTATGAGTGTTGATGTTTCCCTCATTTTTGTTTTTTTGAAGTTTTTTTTAATTTGTTTTGATGTTTTTCAGTTATTAATGAATAAAAGAATATAGATACATTATAGACAACGAGATAGGGGCCCTAAGCATGTGACCAAGCAACTCTTCCATATGTGGCTAGAGTTGTGAAAGTGAACGGGGATAGAGCCCCTAGGGTGGGTCTAATTGGAGGGGTAAAGGAGTGATAAAGTGGATTGGAAATGGTCTACCAGTCATGGATGAAATGAGAGGCCAACGAAATGTGGTGAAGTATTTAGCATAACCGATCATAAGAATGTAATATGTTGGGAGTAAGAGGGTGTGGGTTAACATAATGAGGAGAAGGAAGTATGAGGCTTGTTCTATGAGATGTAGGCTACACAGAATTTCGAAGGGTGCTAAAAATGAGATGGGGTGCTAAAACCAAGGAAATCCATAAAGGTGGAGTGCTACCAACCATTGTCAACTAAATGCATGTGGAACTGGGTAAAGTTGTCCACTGAGATGAGAGGAATAAATCCTAAAGATATATTCAGAGGGGGATTATATTGGTAAATGTAACATACACAAAGGGGGGAGTGGCATGCCAGTTTGAATAATTGTACATGAGGGGAAGGGGCCTAGGGACCTATTACGTGCATTCGGGGAAAAAATCGCTTCCTAACAAATACTTACACACATAAAATCAAATACCCAGTGTGAAAGTACTCATGATAAGAAATCTAGCAGTGCAGATAGTGTAAAAGATGGAGATATTGAGCTCATATACCTATTTGAAGAACTTTAGCAGGGGTAAATGGCCCAGGTGAAGGTTTTGATGGAAATGAATGGAGCAAATTTCGTCAAAAGGGGCAATGACAAGATTACAATGGTGTTAGAAACATAGAAAATGGATCTTTTGAGCTCCTAAATGGACCTCTGGATGGTCATGAAAGGGCCATATAAATAGGGTCGGGACCACAAGTCCAAATCGTATGTACCTTGTTGAGTTGACTTAGGATTTTGGATTCCACAAGATTCTAAATGTTGTTGCAAACAAATGGAATGTTGATTTTTATTCCATCACCACTATTATTCAATTGAATGTTTTGAGCTTCTTTGGAGGGCCTCAAACCCCAAACCAAAAAACCATAGAAAACTATTCTTTGTACCAATGTATTGAAGAATAGGTTCCTTAATTTCCAACTCCACATATGAATTTGTCGACATTTATTTTGTAGAGAATAGAGGTCTTCATGCCTCCTATTTCACATTTCTCTATTTCGAGTTTCTTTGGAGGGCCTCAAACCCCAAACCAAAAAACCATAGAAACCTATTCTTTGTACCAATGTATTGAAGAGTAGGTTCTTTAATTTCCAACTCTACATATGAATTTGTCGACATTTATTTTGAGAGGGCCTTCATGCCTCCTATTACACATTTCTCTACACAAGTTTTCCAATTATAACCAGAATCAAATTCAAGGAACCACCTCCAATTTGTCATAATTAAAGGTGATGGTAATATCCCTATCTTGACTACCTATTACCATTACCTTAGTTTTGTTTACATTAAATTTCATTCCAAAGTAACTGCAAAATTTGTTTAGGGTATCAAGATGTCTTTGAAGACTATCTTTGTGATTTCCCAATAACACAACATCCTCCACACAAATCATCAATAACAAAACATGGCCTGCTATTCATATTCCTCCTCCTCCATCCTTCCTTATCCAATATTCTAATAACTCTATAAATAAACCAAATAATGTGTGTGAGAGAGAGGGGGCATTCTTGTTTCATCTTGAGATTACTATTGATTGGACTTTCATGCTTCAATTTTTATCAGTTATGGATACTGGAAATTCTACAATAACTTTTTCGTATAAGTGAAAAGTTGCTCCTCTCCACTTAATTGGAATTCTTACTTTCTATGTATTCTTTCCCATTTTTCTATTTGAGTGACTGTATCAA
>JASDQU010585331.1:33876-52915 GCA_032191745.1 Picea mariana
GAAATGAGTCAATAGGCTTGCAAACCTTTTGCCATCTGAAAGCACCTCAAAATTGAGTTTTTGGAGAGGAGCGCTCCTCCTTACACTATCTCGGAGCGCCAACGCTCCCCCTTACACTGTCAGGGAGCGTTATAACGCTCCCCTGGCCCTTTTGAGGGAGCACTATAGATTTTGATAGCGCTGGAACCCCCTAAAGCTTACTAGGGAGCTCTACAACGCTCTGATGGCCCTTTTGAGGGAGCGCTACCTATTCTAGGAAGTTGTTAAACTGTTGAGATGGATGGGAGAAGCATCTTTTCATTCTTAGAAGGCAGTTGAGCTCGAATCCCTGATCAATCCATGATCTTAGGGAAGATCCTCAACTGAAGGAGGAAAATCCTCACCCTCCCCAAAGATATCTCAAGATTGTTGAGCCTCTCCAAGGCTATATAAGCAAGCTTTCTAATGGTGAAAGGGGGACTGCAAAATGAAGAATGATACCAAACTTATGATCTCATAAGTGAGGACTGGAAATGGAGAATTACACCAAACTTATGATCTCATAAGTGGTGTTGGAACATAGCTGATTGGGGAAGAATTGAAGCTATGAAACTTATGATCTTGGAGGAAACTTACAGTCACAGTGATCAGTGAAGCTGCTGTTATCCAGATTGTGGAACTTTCAGGCAAGGGTTAGACGAAGAGGACTTGACGAAGCTGTCGCATTCGCATCTACGATTTTAAGTACTGTTGTTGTTATTCTCATTAATATGACACGCTTGGCCTGTTTCTTTCTAGTTTGTGTCTAATGTTACATGAACTTATCATTTAGTGATAGATCTATTTTCAAACTAATATCAATAGAGTAGGAAGCGGTTGTATCTTGTTTTGTCCACAGAACTCAGCGAGGAGCAAAGGATTGAAGCGCAACTCAGAGCGTGCAGGGACAAACGTCAATAACAGGTACTTCTATCATCCTTCCTTATCATGTATTAGTTTAGATAGGTTTGAAAGAGATTCAGTGTCCATGATAAGCATTTTTTTGTCTAGGGTTAAGGTCAAGCTCTAGAGGTCGATCTACTTGTCCGCAGGCAGATTTTCCTACAACAGTCTCGACTCTTGACTCTTCCAACTCCCAGTATCTGAAAATCTGAAATGGATTTAGATCAACGGTCCATGATCTACCTCTGATCAACGACTTAGATTAAGTCGTGGTTTCGCGTCTTTGTTGATGTGCCTATTTCGGGATTTCGACGTTTCACATTTCGCAACTTCGGGACTCCTTTGATGAAGAGTCTCGACTCTTGACTCTTCCAAATCCCGGTATCCGAAACTCCAAAATGGAGTTAGATCAACATATTTCGTCGTTTCGCATTTTGCTGCTTCGAGACTCCTGTGATGAAGAGTCTCAACATTTGACTCGTCCAACTCCCGGTATCCAAAACTCCGAAATGGAGTCAGATCAACGTATTTCGGCATTTCGCATTTTGTGATTTCATCATACTTGTCGAGAGTGTTCTTGACATCTCCAAGTCCCGGTATCCGAAACTCTGAAATGGAGTTTACGTCGTGGTTTCACATTTTGCGATTTTGGCATTCTTGTTGTGAGTGTTCTTGACACCTCCAAGTCTCGGTATATGAAACTCCAAAATGGAGTTTACACTTCTGATCTTGCCATGCGATCATCGTTGCGTTGCTGGTCTTGATCTTTGCCATCAATGAGAAACACGCATACTCTGCCTATGTCTGAAAACATGCCAACAATCTCCCCCTTTGGCATTGATGGCAACCCCTTGAAAAACATGCAACTATACTACTGCAACATCCTTGAAATTACTACCACTCTAGCATACTCTGCCTCTGTCTGAAAACATGCCAACAATCTCCCCCTTTGGCATTGATGGCAACCCCTTGAAAAAAATGCAACTATACCACTGTATCATCCTTGAAATTACTACCAATATAGCATCCTTGAAATCCACTATAGAATCCTTGAAATTACCACACTTTCTCCCCCTTTGACATCAATGTCAAAGAAGAAACACGCTCCCCCTGAGCTGTTGCAGTACATACTCCCCCTGTCAACTATGAGCAGCATAAAAATACAACAGATATTCAATAAGTACTCCCCTTGATCAGGTGAACAGATTAGATGAAAGAAGTTATAACCCCCAACTTCTGAAGAAGATATCCAAAAGGGGTAACTGCTAAAGGTTTAGTATAGATATCAACAATCTGTTTTGTGGAAGGAATATAATTGAGCTGAACAATTATGTTTGTAACTTGTTCTTTGAGAAAATGGTATTTTATTGGGATATGCTTGGTCTTGGAATGAAGAACAGGATTCTTGGAGACACTAATGGCACTGGTGTTATCATAGTGAATTGTAATCGAATCAGTATAGTTTACCTTCAAATTTGCAAGATTTTGGATCGTCCACAAAATCTGAGTGCAACAAGTAGCAGCAACAATGTACTATGCTTCTGTAGTTTATAAGGAAATAGATCCCTGCTTTTTACTAATCCATGCTACCAACGAGACACCCAAGAAGAAGGCACCTCCATTGGTTCTCTTTCTCTCATCCACACAATTTTCCCAATCTGCATCTGAATAAGAAGTTAACTGAAATTTCTGATTTCTGGGATACCACAGACCATAAGTCATTGTTCCCTTCAAATATTTGAATATCCTTGTGACAGCTACCAAGTGACTTTGTTTAGGAGTAGACTGATAACGACCTACCATTCCAACAACTTGCATTATATCAGGACGGGATGCTGTGATGTACACAAGACTTCCTATCATAGAGCAATATGTCCTTTGATCAACATCAGGTGAAATATTATCTTTACTGAGATTGAAACCAACCACCATAGGTGTACTAACAGGAGAGGAATCCTCCATCCGAAATTTCTTCAACATCTCTTTCAAATATTTTTCTTGAGAGATAAATATTCTTGCAGAACTTTGATTTACCTGTAAACCAAGAAAATATGACAGTTCTCCTATCATGGACATCTCAAACTCTGTTTTCATAGAGTTTGCAAACCACTGGATAGATCATTCATTAGTACAACCAAAAATAATATCATCTATATAAACCAAATCAACTAGTACATTATCACCTTCAGGCTTAATGTAGAGATTGTTGTCAACAGTACCTTTTTTGAACCCTTTGTCTTGTAAAAATTTGTCCAGTCTATAATACCAAGCTCGTGGTGTTTGTTTCAGTCCATATAAGGCCTTCTTCATCTTGCAAACATAATTAGGATTATCTGTCAATGAGAATCCTTCAAGTTGCTCCATATATACTTCTTCCTCTAGATCTCCATTAAGAAAAGCTGACTTAACATCCATCTGATACACTTTAAAGTTCTTATGGCATGAATATGCAAGGAACATTCTGATGGCTTCCAATCTTGCCACTAGTGCAAAAGTTTCATCAAAGTCCTGACCTTCAACTTGTGCATACCCTTTACAGACAGATCTAGCGTTATTTCTAACAACTTGTCCTTTTTCATTCATTTTATTTTTGAACACCCATTTGGAACCTATTACATTCTTATCTTCAAGTCTAGGGACAAGCTCCCAAGTATTGTTCTTCTCAATCTAATCAATCTCTTCATTCATAGCTCTAATCCAATCATCATGCTGGCTGGTTTAATCAAAATTTTTAGGTTTAGTCATAGATAAAAAAGCAACATGAGATTGTTCTGAGTCTTTAATCAATTTCCTTCTTGTTTGAACTCCTTTATGTATATCTCCAATTATCTGACTTTCAGGATGATTCTTTCTAACAATTATGAGAGGTGAGATTGTTTCTTTCTATTGATTTATGTTAGCCTAAGTATTTGTATCTTCATCTGATTCAGATTCTTCTCTTTCTAATCCTTGGACCTGTTCATCTTCATCTTTAACTATCTCTTCTGTGTTTGGTTCAACACTACTTACATTTCTGACCGAGATTTCTTCATCAACTTCTATGTCTATACAATCAACCAGTTTATGCAATCTCTTGTTGTAACATCTATATCCTTTACTGTTTGTAGCATAACCCAAGAAGATACCTTCATCATCCCTGTCATCATATTTGTCAATTTTTTCATCATTGTTCTTGATATAACATTTACTCCCAAAGATTTTAAAATGCTTGATTGAAGCAGGTCTTCCAAACCATAGTTCATAAGGAGTCTTGTCATTGTGTGGCCTGAGATGAGCTTTGTTAAGGATATGAACAACTGTATGAATTGCTTCCACCCAATATGTCTGAGGTATGTTCCTTTCATTCATCATTGATCTTGCCATTTGTTGTACTAATCTATTCTGCCTCTCAACAACTCCATTTTGCTGTGGAGTCCTTGGAATTATGTACTCTCTTTTGATCCCATGTTTATCACAGAACTCTTTGAAGTTCCATGAACTAAACTCTCCTCCNCAACATAAAATAATTTTATTTTCCTGTACCTTATTTCCTTGATGGTCCACATAAATCCATATGTACTAACTGGAGAGGTTTTTCTGTTGAAGGAAATTTTTTAGATTTGAACTGAGTGCAAGTAAGTTTTCCTATCTGGCAAAGTTTACAAATAGAGTCGTATGGCTTTGATATCTTCGAAAGATATTTTACTGCCCCATTGTTTCTGAGCTTGATTATATGATCAAAATTTAGGTGTCCAAGTCTCATATGCTACAACCAACTTTCATCATATTTTCTTAAGTGGCATTCATCTTTTTCTTCTTTTAACACATAGACATTGTTTTATGTTCTTATCCCTTTTGCAACTAGCTGTCCTGAATTCACAGATTTTATTCTACAATCTTTAGAGGTAAAAACGACTTCACATCCTCGGTCACAGACTTGACTGACACTAAGTAGATTATGTTTCAGACCTTCTACAAAAAACACATCTTGAGCTTTCCCTTTGCCATTACTCAAACTTACCATTCCTTTACCTTTTATTTTTCCCGGTGCATCATTTCCAAAAGTTACATTTCCTGATTTGCTTTCACTTAGAGTTAGAAATTTACTTTTGTCTCCAATCATATGTTTGGAACATCCACTGTCAATATACCAGGGATTCTTTTGTCTTTGGGATGATAACACTAATCCGCACTAGTCATCTTCTTTCTTCTTCCAAACCTTGAAATTTTCAGTAGTAGAATTCAAATCTGGCTTATAGTTTCTTAAGCGACAATCAACAGCTTTATGTCCATAGTTATGATAGATGTAACATTCTGGTTCGTTGATTAAAGAGTCATAACGATTGTTATGCTTAACCTGTGTCATTTTCCGATCCATCAAGTGAATTGCAGTCTATGGAGGTTTTTTACTTGGGTGTCTCATTCTTTGTCATGACAGATATCTATACCTTGAATGTCTTGCTTGCTCATATCTAAATTTTAAAGAACAGTTTACAACTTTGTGACCAAAGTTAGAACAGAAAAAACAATATCCATAGAAAAATTCTTAGTACCTGGAAAATGGTTGTCTTCTTTGAGTAGGTCGATTTCTTCCATGCTGATGATTTCCTTGAGCAGGGAGTGCATTATTTCTTTGTTCTACAGATTCAGTCCTGACACCTTTTTCTTTACTCCTCCTGGGCGGTTGATTGTCTTCCTTTGTTTCTACAGGTTTTTTGTTGTCATTGGTTGTAGATTTGATAAACTTGATGGGTTCGTTGTTGCTTAGATGACCACTACTTGATCCCTCTTCATAACCCAAACCTGTTTTCAACTTTGGATTCCTTTGCTGATTCAGAATGGTGGATAATCCTTCTGAGGCTTTGATACTTGACAGATTCTGATGATACAAGGCTTGAAACTTCTCCAACTCTTTCCTAGTTTTCACTACTTCTTCTTCCAAGGCTTCAGATCTTGCCTTCTTTTCTGATAACCGATGTTTCAGAATGTCCTCGATTTTCTTTGCCTCTTCTAATTCCACTTTTAGCATGGAAAAGTCTTCATCAGGTTTTTTAGTGCCTTTCTTGAACTGTATCAACAATTGTTTTTTCTTTCTCTTTTTAAGTCTGAGTCTGTCAATTTCTTCCAAAGTGATGATCAACTCTCTTTCCAAGTCAACCACAACTTTTTCATCATTATCATCATTGCCTGTGCTTTTATTATCATAATAATCTTTGGCCATAAGAATGAAATCATTTACCTTATCTTCATAGGAAGAGTCACTATCAGTGTCTTCTGAGGAGTCATCATTGTTTACACATAAACTTTTCTTTTTATCAAATCTCTTGGATTTGTGCTTCTATTCACCTTTAGTGTTCTGGTCCTTCTTCTTGTGTGGACACTTATTTGAGAAATGAGCTATATTACCACAATTGAAACATTTGAAGGGAAACTTACCTTTGTATTTGCCTGATCCTTTCTTTAACCTTCTCACAAATTTTGCCTCAATATCATTTAAATCTGAATCAGTATTCTTGTCTTCTTTAAAAGATGTTTCTCTAGTAATGGATTTATCTTTGTTGATTCTCATTTCATATGCAGTTAATGTTCCTAGGAGTTGATCAATGGACAGAGTTTTAAGATCATTTAGTTCTTCTATTGCAGAGACTTTTGGATTAAATTTATCAAGCAAAGATCTTAAAATCTTCTGAACTAAAATTGCTTCTTTAATCTTCTCACCAAGACCCTTCATGGCATTCACAAGTTCTTCAACTCTTAAAAAATACTTGCTAACTGTTTAATCTTCATTCATCTTTATTTGCTCAAACTTCAACCTAAATGTTTGAAGTTTGGCATCTTTTACTTTCTCATTTCCTTCATAGTTGCTAATAAGTTTATCCCACATTTCTTTGACAGTTTGAAGATGCATCACCTTTACAAACTCGGCTTCTGCAAGTCCATTCAAGATAGCATTCATTCCCTTAGCATTAAAGCTAAATTCTAACTTATCATCCTTGGAAGCTAGCACAACAGGCTTTATGTATCCAGTTTCTACTACATCCCAAACATCAGCACCTAAGGCCATTAGGTATGTTCTCATTCTAACCTTCCAAAAGACAAAATTTGTTCCATCAAACAGAGGAGGCTTACTGGATGAAGTCCCTTCATGAATTGCCATGTTTAAGCTTACAGATCTACCTTTAAATGAAGGTAACCCGCTTTAATACCAATTGTTGGACAACTGAGAGGGTGGGGGGTGAATCAGTTGTTACCGTGCTTAAACAATTATTCTTATTTTAAAATCTTTACAGAGCACTCAATGACAATCACAATAATGTAGGGAAGTAAGCAATAGAACATTTGACATCATTCACACATATGAGATACAAAGAGACAGATATTTCCTGAGGAAACCCATAAAGGGTTAAAAACCTCTTCTTCTTTATATGATAAGTAATCTTTACATTTGTACATTATCATACATATGAGCTCCAACTCACTGTGAGGCTACAATATCTGTTTTGCAAGCTGCAAATTGCTGAGAGCACCAACTCTCTATTTTCTCTAGCACCTACTAGAAGGAAGCACCAACTCCCTAGTTTCTCTAGCACCCACTAGAAGGAAGCACCAACTCCTTGGTTTCTCTAGCACCCACTAGAAGGAAGTAACAACTCCCTATGTGTTCCAGCACCAACTGGATGGAAGCACCAACTTCCAGTCACATAGGTACCAACCTGTATAACAGAGAACAACAGTTCTCCCTTGCACCACCCTGCCACCCTGATTTCTCTGGCTGCAACCAGATGGAAGCTACAACTCCCTGTGTTCAAGAACCCACTTGAACCTCTAAGGACAACAATCCTCTCTAGCACCTCCCAACCACCCTGAAATATAAATATTTTCTACTGAAACTAATTACAATGATATAATGTACATCAATGGCTTACCAGTCTCATCACTGTTCTGCTACATTGCTCTGCTCTATCTGCCTTACTGTCTTTCTGCACACATGCCTTGTGCTTTCTGTTCTTCTACCTTTTATGCTCTGTGCGCCATGTCCCTTCAATGCACCATTCCTCTTCTGTGCATTTCAGCTGTTGCACTCTGCCTACTTCTTTACATATGAATCACTCTCAACAACAACCCCTCTCTTCTTTGTTCTCCATTCTTATAGTCTTTTTGCACCTTGTGCATACTATATGCACAATGCTTCTGCATGCTCTTCACAGCGAGTGCTCTGCCTGATCATCATTTCGACTCTTCATCTTCTCTGGCGGTTTTCACCCATGCGTCCATCATCATTGGGTGTTATGTCGAGATTCCTTAGCCTCTCTAGTATTCGAGACTCTTCATCTTCTCTTTCATAGTCGAGCTCATTCCCTTTGTTGCAGTTCCAGGCTCTAATGGTCTTACATCTGTCAATAGCCTCTATGAACAATATTCATTCCACTGGAAGATGCCTTGAGCCTCTTCATCTTCTCTGGTGATCACTCTGAAGTCTCTTCGAGTCCTCTGGCAAAAACCATCAGTCGTTTCTAGCAGTTACACTGTGAAGTGCAACATTAGCCCTCTGATCATATTCAAATTCACCTGCACTGTTGGATTGAATCCGTAGGGTCTTGCGTTTACTTCGCCATTTCTCATTTCAGCAATCCTGTGGTGAATATTTCTTTATGCTCCATGTTGTGATCCCCAAAATTCCAAAATGGAGCTTGTCTCTTCGAGCTATTCTCTATAGATCTTCGACGATGTGACCACTGACGGTGACCAAGCGCTTATCCATAAAGTTCTTTCACGATTTCGCATTTCGGCATTTCGCATTTTGGAACTTCGAGACTCCTATGATGAAGAGTCTCGACTCTCAACTCCTCCAACTCCTGGTATCTGAAACTCTGAAATGGTGTCGGATCAACGGTCCACGATCTCCCTCTGATCAACGACTCAGATTAAGTCGTAGTTTCACGTCTTTGTTGATGTGTTTGTTTCAGGATTTCGGCATTTTGCATTTCGCAACTTCGGGACTCCTTTGATGAAGTGTCTCGACTCTTGAATCTTCCTATTCCTGATATCCGAAACTCTGAAATGGAGTCAGATCAAAGGTCCATGATCTCCCTCTGATCAACGACTCAAATTAAGTCGTGGTTTCACGTCTTTGTTGATGTGCCTTGTTATCACTCCAGGAAACTCTCCTAGGTTGTAAGTCAGAGATGTCTGGTAACTTAATATTTTTGGAAACTATTTTCTCAATAATAGGTGTGGGTTTGGATCAAGATGAATATCTTAACCTCTGGATTATATTCTCAAGACAGTCTTAACTATATTCATGCAACAAAAGGCCTTCAAGAGCTATTGTCATATAGGTTTGTATAAAAAACGGATAAGAAAACTAATCAGTTAACCAAACATACATAAACCATATATATGATAGGTCAAAAAACTAGCCAAAGATGCTTATGATTCTTGCTTAACAATCAAAAGTAAGATGACAGTTACCATAGGATCATTAAACAGAGACAAAAGAACGAATTCCACTCATATGCATATACAAAGATGAAAGAAGTTCTGATAGTAACAAATGAAAGAATCTTGCAGGCTGATATATTAAAGAAAGTGTCTTTCATACAAAACAATAGAATATAGAAATCAAAATCGAACCTTCTGTTCATCTTCAGTTTTCAGCTTTATAGCCTTTACAACACAATATCTAGATCCTGAATTAATGGATCAGATATGCCTAAAATAGAAAGTCAAAACTAACTTGCAAAAGATAAGGAATAATCCTCAAAATGAGGTCAATCCCAGATTTCATGGTCTTCATATCTTGTAGACTCCTTTTACAGTGCAGAATAGCCTTCCAAGGCTGATTGATGACTCTTCCAAGAGATAAAATTCAAATTTGTTAAGATGTGAAAAAAATCCCAATTTGTTGCCATCAAAATAGGTGCCAAAACCAACTTGACTAGATTTTCTAATCCTTATGCATCAAAAATGGTTCTTGAAACTGAATATATAATTCATCATCTATCCACCATGAGTGTTTTCAAATGATTTGGATCAAAAAAACCTTGATCTCTGCAAAATTTAGCTTCCTCTATCCAGTGACAGGTTTCGGTGGTTAACATAGAGGACTTCTGGGTGTATTATCTACTGAAAGCTCTGCTTTTGGTGGTTAATGAATAGTCATCTTATTCGCCTAAACCACCGAAAAMTTAGCTTTGTCAAAACTTYAGAATTTGCAAAAATTATTACCTTGATGCTTTGCTGAGTGTTCAAAGTCTTTTGAATGATGCAGCTCTTCCTCGTCCAGATCCGSGAACTTCAACTTGCTGTGTGGAGGACTGTGGTATATCTACCATTGTTGTAGCTAACTCGGCTAGAGTTTCCAAACCTATTTTCTCCTGTTTTGGAGCTTGAGAATATTGTAATTTCAGCCTCAGAAGTCTAAGCTGCCTATACAACTTCATGTTCTCCCTTATCAGCACCCTGTTCCTGTCCTTGATTTTATCATGCTTTTTCTTGAGACTTTGGTTTATGTTGAAATTTTTTTCATTTATTTCAGTCAAGTCTGTATTTTCCTTTTTAATAACTCTTTCTAAGCCTTCCATCTCATAGATTTGTTTCAGGAGTTTACTGATTTTCTGAGCCTTAGATGCTTTAGGCTTTCTTGAAAAAGATTTTGCTAATGGTTGACTGTGTTCATCTGGAAGAGTTGGTGAGGGCAAGTTGGGATAGTCTTCTACAACTTGCTCAACCTATTCATCACCTTGTGTCTCTGCTAACTCCTTCTCTAGCTCTGAGTCACTGTATAGTAAGTTTAAAGGGTTATCTCCTTTAGCAAGGTCCTTGGTCTGCTCACCCTCAAACTATAAATTTCTTTTGGTTCTTTTTCTTTTAGTAGAGGATGATTCTGTCGGCTCTCTTGGTGGTGAGATAGCCTTCCTCTTTCTTAGACTGCTCTTAGGGGTGAGAGACTTCTTAGTAATGGAMTTCTTCCCTTTTTCATCCTGTTGAAAATTGGTTTGGAACTCATTCCAAAATAGGAAGTAGTTCTAGTCTACTTGTTTCTTCTTCAATGACTCTTTAATAATAAGTGTAATCAAACCCTRGTGTGACAATCTGCTGGCCACCTTAGTAGGCTTTGCCTTTACTTGTCTGKCCATTTTGGYGAGAGCTTTTTGTAGGTAGAAGGGAAAACTGATGGGAGACCTGCCTGTAAAATGATTCAATAACTTGAAGTGATAAAACATGACACTGTTGTATCTACCTTCACAAGTGATATAGACAAAGATTGCCTTCAGGAGACATTGCCACTTAGGTTCCAGATAAGACGTTGGTATGTCTTTTTTCCATATAAGATCCTTGTGAAAAGGTTGTAGGTAGGATCTAAATTCAATTTTTGAAGGCAAATTTTATTTGAACTAGCAATCACCTGTTCTAGGGAGACCAGTGAACTCAGCTATGGCTGCCTCATCGACCACAAACTCCTCTTTTCCCACTGTTGCTGCTCTTCCAACATATGAGATAGCAAAGGATTCAGAAACCTGTTGGTGGAACTCCACCAGTTTTTCATAGTATGCATAGAATCCTACTTGCTTGAAGAACTCAGACACCTCAGGGTGAGCCTCAAGGTACCAAACTCCATCCAATTCAGCCCTTAGAACTGACCCTGCTTTCGACATTTAGTAATTGCTGACCTATACCTGTGATTTACAAAAATCTTCGTGCTAGGGGGGACAAAGAATCTATGATTTAGAGTGATAGGGAGTATGAATTAGAGTAAAACAAGTGAGACAGGGTGACTCAGAGTTCTGATTGCATAGMTCAATCACTAACCGAATCTAAACAACACACTGACTGAATACAAGACAAAAATTTCGAGTTTCGGTGAGATGTAAAATTAAATTGAAACAGTATGKGATTCRAACTACCTGATGACTCGACTTGTCTTGATTGGTATGACAATTGGCTCGATAACGATATGTTGAACTCGAACTCCACTCGACAATGACCACAAAAAATGGGATTATGGTCTCTGAATATGCATTTGCTTGATGAAATCACGCGCTCAAGACTGTCACAATGACTCTCAGATTTGAATTGATAATTAATGGAATCAAAATAGAGATTAATTGGGGTCATAATGGATCTGTGTCCTCGTGACTGGAGATAGTGAGGGGCTATGCGACTAATCATTTCTGTTAGTCGGGAATCACACATGAGTTTTTGTGTCTCTGCCGAGCCTTAATTCTGAAATGACAAATGTAGTTAAAAAAGGACAATAGGGTATCAATCTTCGGATAGATTCAATAATATCATGCATACCTTACCACCTTCATGGAATTTCGATGGTTATGTCTTCATGATTACGCCAATTGATAGCTATCTCCTGCGAAAGCACAGGCTTTTCATTTTTCCCATGGAAATCTTTTCGGTGGTTAACTGGGTTTTTGCTTTCCCCCTTAACAACCGAGAACGAAGGTTTTCAGTGGTTAATAAGCACTTTTCAGGCTCACCTAAACCACCAAAACCTAAGATTCTTTCTTTTTCTTGACAAAACCAAATCAAAAGTTCTTTCCAAGTTTATTTACAGAAAATAGACTCTCTAACGCACCTAAAGAAATTTAGAAATAATTTTTTTGGACCACAGTCTATCACCTAAAAAGAAAAATCTCCATCAATTTATTTGAGGAGATAACACTGGCTCCTATTGGGGATGAACACCTCCCTGTGAGGTTTCAAGAACCATAGAACCAATGCCTTTCCTAAAAAAAGAAAACTTAAAACTATCTGCTAGTGTTTCCATTGGTCATGGAGTTATTCTGTAAAAATAAAGACTGAAAATAAAATTACAATGACAAGGCTTCACAGCCTTAGACAAAATAGAATTTTAGAAATCGCCCATTTACTGGGCCAACGAAAATTTCTTCACCTCCCAGACTTTGTAGAATGAATTTGTTGTTGTGTTGTACTTGAGTTATCATGAAAGGGCCGGTCCACAAAGAATCGAACTTGCTATGTTTGCCTTTATCCTGTCTGAGGTCGTCCCATTTCAAAACCCAATCACCAACCTGAAAATTATCTACCTTTGCCTTCCTGTCAAAGTTATCCTTGATCCTCTTTTGATGAGCCTCTGATTTGTCTACCAACTGTTCGCGGACCTGCTACAGTTCTACCAAATTGAGCATTCTTCTTACCATATCATTTGACTCAGTTTGCTCTTCCTGAAAGAATCTAGCCATTGGTAAAATTAACTGAAAAGGAAAAATGGCATCAGTCCCATAGTCCAATTTGAATGGAGAGGTTCCTATGGAATTTTTGATAGTTACTCTGTCTGCCCACAGAGTAAATTTTCGTTTAGAATCCCAATTCTTTTTGTTCTCCTCTAACAACTTTCTGATGATTCTGAATAAGCTCTTATTGGATGATTTGGCTAGGCCATTACCTTGAGGGTAGTAGGGGGTTGAATGTACCAACTGGATGCCCATTGATTCACACATGTTGACCAATGCATCGGCTTTGAAAGCTGTTGCATTATCTGTTACCAGCCTTTTGGGGCAACCGAATTTGCTCAAGATGTTTTCATAAAGAAATTTCATGACAACCTGGTGAGTGGCATTCCTGGTGGGAACTACCTCTATCCATTTTGTAAAATAATCTGTGGCTACTAAGATCCACTTATGTTGACCACTATAAGAAGGATTTATCTCACCTATAAAATCTAAACCCCACTTCTGAAAAGGGCCATTCACTACTATAGGTCTCAGGGGCAGAGATTTTAGCTGTTGTTTTCCTATGAATCTTTGACATTTATCACAAGATTTGACGAAGGCACACACATCCGAGAAAAGAAAAGGCCAATAGTACCCAACCCTTAGAATTTTATGAACTGTGGTCTTCCAGTAATGATGAACTCCACAAACACTTGAATGAAACTGATGTATAACTTCCACTGACTCTTCTTTGTCTAAACATTTGAGTAGTAAACCAGCAGGGTCTTTCCAATATAATAGATTATTGTAAATGCATAATTTGATGGCTCTGAGCTTAAGGGCTCAGGCTTGAGTCATGCTGAGTTTAGGAGGAACCTCTAGCTTTTGTAAAAAATTGTATAATACCTGAGTACCATTCACAAGAAGACAAATGCTCTGCCACCTGTTGATTGTTATGTTGTCCTTCTGCTACCACCTTCATCTGCAAATTCGCTGAATTTTCCCCTATGAAATTTATGTCCAACAGCTCATGGTTTTCCTCAGTTAAAAGATTAGCAAGGCCTTGGCCTTTTACCAATTTGGTGGGCTTCACTTCGATGTCGAACTTGCTCAACTTTGCAATCCATTTAGCTCTCTTTCCATCAATATCAGGCTGAGTCAAAACATCTTTCACGGAAGGTGAAGGAACATATGTAATGACTTTTGAGTGGAGGATATAAATTCTGAAAGCTTTTAAAGATTTTGTGAGAGCATAGGCTTTTTTTTCAATAGGATCATATCTTAGTTCAGCATCTCTGAGTGTTTTGCTGAAGAAGGCAACTGGTTGATCCATATTGTCATCATCTTTTTGTAACAGGACTGTTGCCACTGTGTCATAAGAAGCGAAGGAAAAAATGTAGAAACTCTTGCTATAATCCAGACTGATCAGAGTCGTGGATTCCATGATAGCCTGTTTGATATCCTGAAATGAATTCATTTCATTGTCTATCCATTTTATCTCGGACCCCTTTTTCAACATACATGTTATGTGTTTTACTAGCTTGACAAAATTTGGAACAAATATTCTAACAAAATTAATCTTATCGAGCAACGATTGAATATCCTTTTTCGACCTTGGTAAGGATAGCCTCTGAATTGATTCCACCTGAATTGGATCAATTTTCACGCCTTCTGCTGAGAAAATGTGGCCGAGGAGCTTGCCTTTCCTGAGAGCAAAATGGGACTTTTTGGGATTCAATGAAATTTTGAACTACCTGCACTTCAAAAAAACTCTTTTTAAATGCTTTAGATGCTCTTCATGACTGCTAGAATAAACTGTGATGTCATCAAGATAGATGAGGAAAAACTTTTCCTTCTCACCCACGAAAGCTATGTCCATGGCCCTTTGAAACATGGCCCCAACATTCATTAATCCGAATGGCATTTTGGCATACATAAAGGTATCCCAAGGAGTAGTAAAAGCAGTCTTCTCTTGGTCATCAGGATGGATAGAAATCTGGTTATAGCTAGAAAAACCATCTAGGAAAGACATAATAGTAGCCCCTGAAATTCTTTGCAGCAAATGTTCCATATTAGGTAGGGGATAGTTATCTTTCTTAGAGCATCTGGTTAGGTTTCTAAAGTCCACACATAACTTGGCCTCACCATTTTTCTTTCTCGCTATTACTAGATTTGCAATCCATTTAGAGTATCTCAAAGGGATTATGATCTTAGCATCAAGAAGCTTTTTGATTTCTCTTTCAATCACAGGCAAAAGAAGAGGACTGATAGGTCTGAGCTTTTGTTTGAAAGGGATGGTGTCCTTTTCAAGTGTGATCTTATGTTGAATGATCTCAGGGTCATAAGTTTTCAGATCACTATATTTCCAAGCAAAAACATCAGAAAATTCTTTCAAAATGATGCAATATTCGGACTTCTAACCAACAGTCAATTCAGAGGACAGATTTATGAATTTAGGCTGGCTTTCACTTCCTATGTTGTGCTCATGAACAAGAGTCTCTTTCTCCTTCTTATCTGGCTTGTAGTGGACATCATTATGATCAAATATCTTTTCAAGAGGTACCAAACCCCGAGGTATATAATTGTTAGGTAGTTGAACAATATCATGCTGACCCAATTTTTGTTTTAGCTTAGGCTTCTGGGATTCCTCTACATTTAGATTTTGCTGGTCGACATGCATATCAGAAAATTCATCTACCACCTGGAGAAATCTATTAAGTTCATCATCATCTTCAAAAACTTTCCAGTATTTAATATTGTCGAGCAAAGATGGTCTATATTTGACTTGGATTTCATAATTGAGCCTGGGAGGCATGGGAGGAATAAACATGCTGGCTGAAACAACAAGGGAATCTGCAAGATGATTCATATCTCTGGGTATATAAGAAATCTCAAAAATGGAAAAAGAATCTTTAATTTTCCATACCTCATCCCTTTAGGCTTTCAACCTGACATGCTTTGCTTGGAAAGTATTGTTTACTTGTTGTATGATGAGATCCGCATCTCCGAACACCTTTAATCCTTTAATCCCCATCTCCTTGGTTGTGTTTAAGCCCAATATCAAAGCCTTATACTCTGCTATATTGTTAGTAGTTTTGAAATCAAGCTTAAAAGACAAATGCATAGCCTTTTCCAGATGAGAAATCAAAACTACCCCTGCACCTGTTGAATCTTTGGTACTGGCCCCATCAAAATACATGGTCCAAACTAGAACACCCTTATCATCAGTTTGTTGTTCAGTGGGCTTCATAAGCTGCAAAGGAGCTGATTGAGAATCATCTATTTGAAGAATGCATGAACCAAAGTCTATGTCTACAGCATAAATAGGATGATTTACACAATTTTTTGCATCACTGATGATGTAGGCAAGTTGATTCTCTCTGTAAAGTCTTTTTAGCTCTCCTCCAAACACCGAGATCATAGCATATGAAAGATCCATTTGCAAGGTACCCCCTAACCTTTTGCTCCATGGACGTGACAAGAGGAGTCCGAACTTGGGTGGGATATCAACAACCACCACATCCTTCTCATTGGCAATTGGGCAAGGTTTATAACAAGGTCTTTTATGAGACCAAGGCATCTGACTTTCCTAGAGTCAAAAGAGAAGAGATCATGATATGGTTTGGTGACCTCAAGCCCAAGCTCGTCCATCACTACTTTGGGCATAAGATTATGTGATGCTCCTGAATCAAGCAAGTAGTTATGAAGGATCTTATCATGAACAATTAGGGATATATAGAAAGGTGGAAAAGAATCATCTCGATCTTCTATCATAGGCCCTATAGTTATTGTTGGCTTTTCATCTTGTAAATTTACAAAATCAGTAGATGAAGAGGTCTTTGGCTCAAGGGACTTCATGATGGCAGACTTGAAAATGTCATTCTTCATAAGCTCAGTCAATGGCATAGGTATTTTTACTTTCTGAATTTCTGATTCGAAATTGAAAGAGTATGATGATTTGTCAAAAGTTTTTACCTCATTAGAAGGAGCTCTGATGATAGCTTGCTCCTTGACTTGGGGATGAGATTGATTTTTCTAGTGTTTTGTAGAAATAGGGGTCTACTTTACAGAAGCAGCAGGCTGCTTGGCAACAACTTCTTTCTTCTTCATAGGAGCAACGGGAAATGGTTTAGGAGCAACATTTTTTTATATTAAATTATAACCTTACTGATCATCAGTCTGATAGACAGATTCTTCAATACTTGCCTCATGAATCTCTTGATCCATCCAGGCTTCTTCATAGTCTACTTGTGTCAAAAAGGAGGAATCATTTTCGTCACCAAAACAATTTATGTCATCTGCTTCTTCAACTTCATCATGAGATATCTGTTGTTCCTCTTCTAGCATTACATTTTGGAAAGGGGGTCTGATTCTCTGATCATCAACTGCATTCTTGTCTCTCTGAAGGATCTGGACTTGTTGATTGTTCCTTCTGTAAGGGAAAGCATTTGGATTTCTAGGAACAAAAGCATTGGCTCTTTTGTCCTTGCTGGTTGCTGATTCTGAATCTTCAATTTTAACATTTTAGATGTCAAGTTGTCCAACATCTTGTCCATCTTTTCCATTTTTCTATTAGAAGAAGAAGGGGGCTCAACAGAAAAATTCTTTCTCTCAACCTTTCCTTTGAGTTTATGAGATGCCATAATATTTGATTCGACTTCGAGAGCAACATCTTGCATTAAAGTAAGTGTGTTTGATCTTCTTTCTCTAAGGATTAGACAGAAATCTGGATCAAAAGTAGCAGAAAATGTGATCTTTGTTGATGCATCACTTGGCTTGATCTCTGCAGGGATCTTGCCAAACATTCTATTAAATCTTTTGATGAAGTCTGAGACCGACTCCCCATCTTCTCTTCTTAATTTTCTGAATTCATAAATGTAATATAGTAGATCTCTTCTTTCTCCCCAGTGTTTTAAGAACACCTCATCTAGTTGCTTGATACTTGTCACTGAATTGCTGGTAACTCTTTGAACCACTTCTGGGCTTGGCCTTCCAAACTCTGCACAAAAACTATGGTCCACACATCTTCTTCTGAAATGTTAATATTTTTAGCATAAGCATAAAAAGATTCTATATGTTCTTCAGCAATATAATCCCTAGCTCTAGTAAACTTTGGCATATATTTCTGATAATCTCCTGTTGGCATGGAAGATAAAGGATTGAGAAAGATAAGTGGAGCATACCTATTTGCTAAAATCTGTTCCATCTTGGTTAAAGGGACAACCATGGAAATCTTGGGGGTTGATACAAAAGAAGAATTTTCAGGAGATGAAGGTTGAGATGGGATGGCTGAGTTTAAATAAAATGGTTGTCTCACTTCACTTTGAGCAAAATTTTCAGAAATGGGTGGAAAATAAGAGGCCTTGTAAAACTGACCAAGTAATAAGGCTAATATTTCTTCTCCCTTAGAGGATAGATCATGTAAAATATCTTCAAGAATAGGCAAATTAGTATGAGTGTAGAAAACACCCTCTATAGGATTTGTGGGTGAGGAATTCAAAGAAGAAGAAGAAGAGGTTTATTTTTGCCGAGGGGACCTTGTAATTACCTCTTTAAGGTTGGATGTAATATCATGCTAAAAAACAAAGTCTGTAACATTAGATGAAAGTGAAGGCTCCTCAACCTTCAATTTTTCAGATACAATTTCAATTTCCTGAGAACTATGAGTTTCAGCAGCAGGGGATTCAACTAGAGGCCTTTTAGATATGAAAGAAGAAGTGTCGGTTTGAATACCTGAATTTGATGTCTTTGTAGATCCGGAAGCCTGTCTTTGTAAATCCTTTCCCCTACTAATGATATTCTCAGGGTCAGGAACTGGTGCTGCCAGTGGACCTTCTTGGTTCGCCCTGGTGTGAGTTCTTTTCAGAGCCACTTCATTTCAATGGAGTCACCAGATAGATGATTACAACCCAAATGATGTCCAGGCTGTAAATACTAACCTTGTACAACAT
>JASDQU010585332.1:0-31949 GCA_032191745.1 Picea mariana
GTAGCTACCTTTGGAAGTCATTACTTCCCTTGATTATTTCTCATATATTGCGCATGGTGTATTGTGGTGTATTGGTGTAACTCTTATACTATTGTTCATTTATCATTGGATATAATTGAATGGTTTAAGTATAAGTTGAAAAAGGTTTTAAATTGTACTTGATACTGATTCACCCCCCTCTCAGTATCAACAACTTGTGTGAATCTAATACCTTTATTAAGTGGTGTGATATTTGTAAAAGCTTTGCAATAAATCCAAAATCAGACTGTGCAAACTGGAAACTTTGAAATAAGAGCTACAACAGTTGATAATCAAGGCAATATGTGGTAAAATAAATAAATAATTAAACACCATGCTGTAAAATATTATATTGACAGGAGCGCCACCTATTCTTAAGAAAGGAAAATTGCATAAAGACATGTCAAATAAAAAGAAAGACTTGTATTGTGTTGACACTTTCAACACCCTTGGATGTGAACACCACCAATTTTAGTGGTCACAAACATATAAGTGATACTTGTATCTCCCACATGTAGAGAAGGAATTGAACAAAGTTCAGAGTTCATACATTGCATTGGTTGAGTGTATATTGGAGGTAGTGGATTTTAAAGAGCTGGTACTCGAGTGTTCTAATAAGTTTTATACAGAGTGAAGAATCATCCAAATACAAGGAAAATTGTCTATTTCTCTGTCCACTTTAGTTTTTAGGAGGATGTTGTGACTTCCCAATGCCACTATGTTATTGAAGAAGGCAGAGGCATATGAGTTTCATAAATAACATGGAGGAGGGATATAGCTTCTCCAAAGTTACCTCACAAGCCTGAGAATTGACATCAATTTTTCTCAGGTTGAGGTATGCTCTCTGAAGTACCCATATAAATAGTTTACCTGGAGTTTCGCCAAAATAATTGGACTAGATTCCACGCCCTCGGTGCCAAAACACATTGTGTATATTTTACGCCATGCTATTATGCTATTCATGAAAACTCCATGATTCAATGGGATCACATAATCTCAAATGGGATTTTATTTTAGTTTTGGAGCCTAATAAAAACTAAAAAAATCTACATGAATTCATATTTGGTCTTTGTTTTAGTTTATAGTTACATATTTAAGGAATTTCCTAGAGAAATAAATGTTGATTTCAAGAAAGAACCATCTTTTGTCTGGTACTAGGTGTTATGGAGGCATAAACCCCATATAATTTTTATGAAGTCCAAAATGGTTTTTTGTCTACTTTTAAGAAAATGATTCATGATCCTACTGCATCAAGGCTATCATTAGAAGTTGCATCCTTTCTCGCCAAGAAAGGAGTTTTTGAATCTCCGGAGGAATTTAGTTTTTCGAGATTGTATGGATTACAGGGGAAACTCTTTTTGTTACCATTCTATGTGATTACCAAACTTTTCATCATTGAAGTGTGTAGATAGTATAGGTAGTGGGAACACATTTTCAATGAGAAAAGGAAAAAATGATTTATCCGATTTCCATGGAGAGTTGGAGAGATATCTATCATTTAGATGAATATGTCGTTCAATTGGACCAACTTAGTTTAAAGGAATCCCAAGCCATCAAGGGTTTCGATACAAAAGATTAATTTCATGCACACATGACTTTAGTCAGGCATGCTTCATATTTTGGTAAATACAGAGAATTTGAAGGAGGGGGAGATAACCATAATCTCCTCGAAGTATCCGTTGAATATACCCTAAATGATATTGAAGAATTAGCTAACACAAACGAGTATTACAGAAAGAGGAGCATAGAGACAACAAATAAAAACCTTAATTCACCAAATGTATCCCAGAAAAGTACCTCAACAAAGACCAAACCTTGAATTAGTGGTTAGGAACAAAGAAGGACATCCATTGGAAAGTAATATGATGGCAGAGACAAGGACCCTACTAAGAAAACAATGGAAAAATATCATATTGGTCATACTTCCACAAAAATAAAAAGTGAATTTAAAAAGGAGGGATAAGACTTACATGAAATTAGAGAAAGTCCCAATGTCATGGAAGTGGATGATGTGATATAGGAACCAATCTGGTCAGAGCAGAGATTGATTGAAACTAGGGTGATTGTTTAATAAATGGCTTCTCAAGAGATAGAGCTATTTGAAGAGGATTATTTTACATTACACCACACTACCACAAAAAAAGTTTCAAAAAAATGTTAATAGAAAAGGTAAACATGAAAAATAAAAAAGTATGCAAAGAATTGGAAGTCATAAATTAGTTTTCATGTGGTTCCACTCTAAAAAATTGTGCAATTTCATGATGCAATCAAAAAAGCCTTGAAGGAATCCATTTTGATATAGAAAAATAAAATTTGGTTTTAAAAGAGAGAATAAATGAATTAGAAAAAGCTTTGATTCCAAAACCTTTGTTTTCAAGCCTATCATTGCAATACACCCATTGTTCAGTCTTGACGATGTCCCATAGAATAGTTCCATATAAAAGGATTCATATATCTTACTAATGGTTGTAAGAAAACACATTGGATACAATATTAAGAAAAGAATATAATTAATCCTTGAAATTTGGGAATTAACACAAAGCTCAACTACTTTGTCAACAAGGGTTTTTTACTTTAAAGAGTATCTTCAGAAATATTTAGAAAATGATGAGGGATTCTATAAGGAAGCAGTGGGAGCATTCACAACAAAGGTTTCAAGTTTGAGGGAGACACACCGAAGAGATCAAAACCTTCCATCTAAGGTTCGTATGAAACAAATCAATGTTTGTTGGATAAAGAGAATAAAATGCCTAAGAGAGTTGTTGACTGAGTGTGATACTATTAACACTAAAATGAGTGACATATTCTTCAAACTTGTTGATTTGACCAAAGAGTTAGATGGCCCACATTTAATAATGGATACAATACTTTTATCAAGGGAGAAACTACTAGAGCAATTGGAAGCATTAAAAGTTGCATGGGCCAATGAATTTAGTGATTCAATTGAGTTCTTTGAGCATGAAATGGAAAAGTGGCTAATTCAACATGTAAATAAGAACAAAGACATTGAGGACATTCTCCAAAGACATTGAGGACATGCTCCATGAATTAATCCCTGATTTAAGAGAACTAGAAAATGAGTTATTTGAAACTAAGACCAAACATGAAATAACAGTTGCTTCAATGAGGGAGTACATTGAACAATGGTTAACAAAGGCCTTGTTTAATATAACTAAGATAGGTCAGCAAGACATAGTTACATTAATTATGCCACCTTTATCACAACATCAACATCCTGCAATAGATGTCACAACAAGCAAATGATGTTTCAAAATTTCCATCACAGTAAGTCGAGTAGTCACCCTATTCTTTCTTTCATCACTTTTTCTTCCTCAGTCAATAGTCATTTCTCCTTTTTAGTTTCCAAAATATGTGAAACCAAAGGTTGGCCCCTAACTGATTTCTTTTTTCTTCAAGGTCTCTCTTCATTTTATGGTCCGTGGGAGCCCCATCCTAGTCCTCATTGAAGAACAAACAAAATTCACTTTTATTGAAATCTCAGACATTATCGCTTATTTTTATAAAGATACATATTATTTTTTTAGGTTCCTAGAGAATTATTCAAGACATAACATTATTGATCTATCAGACTTTAAGCTATAGGCACAATATTTCAAATGTGTGTATATAAAAATATTTTTTTCATTTAATGGAATGATCATTTAAAATTCTTTGTCATATGCGGTCCATATTTTCATTTCCTAGGTTGAATATTGTGTCTTGCTTTGATGAATGATGTGATGGAAATGTCATCCTATGATACTATATAGTATTTTTGTTTACCGTCTTGTATTATAGTGTAAATATTTCTTTTCGTAAGATAACTAGTCATTTCTAGGGTGCTCTTTACATGTGAATACATATTACAAGAATAGATCTTGGTCATCTCTCAGGAATTTTTTATGTTCTTGCATGTTATTTAAAAATAGAGGAGTACCACATCTTTAAAAATGCAGGGAGATTTATCCTTGTGATGTTGTCTTTAATACCATAAGACAATATTTTTTATCAATATTTTTGGCGACCATACTAGGGATCTAAACAAAATGATGGTTTCGTAGACTATAAATTTGGATGACTCTACCAGAACCCAACCAACGCCAAATACAAGTTGGACTTAGAGATCAAAGAAGTATCTTGCACCAGTTTTTTTCCCTAACAATAACAAAAACAATGAGTTGTGGCGAACTTCAAATAACTTGGGAAGTTCTTTCTCAAGAATAAAAAATAACAATATCTTTGAGACAAAGAAGACAATTGTAAACTTAAAAAAGATGGAATCATACAAAGGTCCATTAGCAAGAAGTTAAAGTAAGAAACTTGAGATTCACCAAGAAACCCAAATTTCAAAATATGAATCCAGTGGTATCATAATCACGGGCAACCAAGAAGAAAAAAGAAATGGAATTCCTAATGAAGAAAGAGACATACACAAAAGACAAAGAAACCCAAGAAGGAGATCTCAGTCTAGCCCACTCAATTTATGAGGAGAAAAACATATGTTTCCAACTCTACATCAAGGAATTTTACCTATCATTTAAAGTGATGGGATTATGGATCCTAAAAGAAACATGGATCAATTCCTAAGTATTTGAGATAATCATTTGATTGAACATTATGATGTGATGGTTGGAGTCTTTCTACAAACTTTGATAGGCCTAACCTATTAGTGGTATCCTTCTCTCCTAGATCAATCAATTGGTTTGTTTGATGATATAGAAGATATTTTCATGACTATATATGCATAGCATATTGCACACCATACTTTTCTTACTCAATTCACCCAAATAAATGTTCAAAATGGTGAAAGGATCGAGGATTTTAACTTGTGATTTTTCAATACATTAAATCAAATACAAGATGGGCAATGCCCAAATGATCTTGTTATATTTGGATGTTACAAAAGTGTCATGCCATCAAATGTGAACTATGCAATATGATATGCACAATTAAACACATTAAATGAAGAAATTCAAAAAGAAATAGAAATGGAAGTATACATGTTAGAGACTAATGTTAATCCTGAGATTATTCTTGGAAAAGTGCAAATACAAATGACAAGTCTATCAATATCACATTAGGGACCATCCACTTATAGAAGTTATGAAAATAAATATATTGGGGGAGGAATTATACAAGGCTTTCTCCATAATGTGATAAGTGATAACGAAGCTTCTCAAGAAACTAGACAGAAAATAGAAATTGCTAAGATGAGCATAACTATTCGATAAATGCATAACGAGATAACTTGACTCAAGAGGAATGAGAATATCATTCCACCACACCAATAAATGAGATCTCCATTACCTGATTAAAGAGGAATAAATAATAGAGATCAAATAATTCAAGATCACATACCAAGAGCACCCAAAGTTCCAAATCCAATTGTTGTTGTGCTAGAGGAAATTATAGAAGAAGAAACTTTTGAGACCTTTGATCAAGAAACAATCAATGACAATATGAATCATATATACCAAGGAGACATTTTCATTAGGAATCATATTGTATTGGTAAGTTTATGTGGTGTATAAGGGGATTTCCCCTCGAAGAGCCTTATTATTTCAAATTCTCTCTTTGTCAAGACCTTGAGTACTTATTTTGAGGTTTTTATGCTATTTTGATAGTTGGTTCTTAACATGCTCTGTGTTGAAAATAGCACACTTCCTGATTCCAACATCTACATAGTTCTGCATCATTTTAGTTTATTTTTTCTTGAATGATATTGGTTTTATATGTTCTAAAAGAGATATGATCATTGTTACATCTTTTTTTGGAAGCATCATGCAAATCCCATCATTTATTATGTATCCTCCAATCAATGAGAACCAATCTCTTCACAACACAACATCATATGCTAGAGGCAGATTAACTACTATGATAGTAAATATTGTTGTAATGTGGGGTGTTTCACTTATCCATGCACAAAAATATTTAATTTATCTATAAGTTGGAACTTTTCTTGAGTCAATGGCATATATACTTTCACCAGTTTCATAGTGCTTTGTACATTCCATTCCAAGAGCTTCCATTACTGATAATGGCATGATATCGTTAGTAGATCCCCTATCCACCAAAGAGTTATGTAGTGTAAACTCATGATCCTCTAAGGATATATGAAATGGTGGAACCTTGCCTATTGGTATTACTAATGTGATATTTTGTTGTTCTCTTGTGTTCATCGGAATTGCCTCTATTCTTGAATTTGTATCATCCAATATCTTTAAAATATTTTCTCTTTGATGGGGTATCTTAACTACTTCCATAAATGGAAAGGTAATACGAAGCTTAGTTAATTCATCAACCAAATTATAATTCATTTGTAATGAAGTCTTCATCTGATTAACAAATGGTTTTTGTTTTGTTAGCTCTAGAATGTTGGCTTTTGCTTTTGCTTTTTCTAGTTGTTCCCTTGTCTTGAATTTATTTTCTTGAGTTCTAGTCTAAACAACATTGTCTTGTGAATATTCATAATCTTATCATCCATTGACTAGGAGACTAGGTTAATGTATTATGTTCAAATGGAATATAAGGTTAATGGATGAAGTCTCCTTATAAACGAAATGAAAATGTCTTCTTGGTATATATAGGAGACTAGGAGGTACAATTACCACTAATGGACCCAATATGACATAAATAAAATACAAATACTAATGTAATATGCCCCAATTAATGGGTAATGTGCCACTATTTAGGGCTTAACATGCCCCTCCCCTTCAGACAAGTGTTGTTTGTAACACTTGAGTAATTCTGGATGCTTCTGTATAAAAGACTCATCTTCCCAAGTGGAATATTTAGTAGGTAGTTTCTTCTACTTAATGAGATACTATGAAATGGATCTATTCCTCAACTAGTGAATTCTTGTGTCAGTTATAACTTCATACTCCAATATGATTTTCCTTCCTCGTCAAGTTCTGGAAATACAGTTTGAACTGGGATATTTTCACCTATAACCTTCTTTAAGCATGAAACATGGAAAAATAGGTGTACTCATGAAGATGCACACAACTCCAATTTGTATGCCATAGTACCAATATTTTTCAACACCTTATACGGGCCATAGTATTTTGGTGATAATTTATTATCCTTCTTATCTTGCTTGAGGGACATGTGTTTGTATGGTTGCAGTCTTAAAAATACCCAATCCCCTACTTCAAAACTTATTTCACAATGATGTTCATATGCTTGTTGTTTCATGTGATTTTTTTCCATGGTCAGGTTGTCCTTTAAGAGTTGGAAAACTTGTTTTTGATGCTCAATGTGATCCTCCACTACTTGAACCTTAGATTTTTATTTTAGATAAGAAGTGATGGACGGTGGGTGATATCCATAGAGTGCCATAAAAGGTGCCATTTTTTTTGTAGTATGAACGGAAGTTTTATACCACCATTCTTACAAGGGCAACCACTTGAACCATTGTGTTTGTTTATTAGAGACAAAGCAACAAAGGTAGCCTTCTAGAAATTTTTTCACTATCTCAATTTATCTATTGGATTGAGGATGATAAGATGAGATATGAGACAATTGAGTACCCAAACAAGAAAATAATTGTGTCCAAAAATGTCTAGTGAAGATGGGATCTATTTCACTTACAATAATCTTTGGGCTTCCATGTAGATTATGAATTGTCTCCATGAATGCACTGATAATTGTACTGTCTTTGAAAGGATGAGAGAGTGCACAAAAGTGTGTGTACTCGGTCATTCTATCAACAATCACCATGATGACACTCTTTCCTTTAGACTTCGGTAACCCTGTGATGAAATCCATGGAAACCTCCTCCCAATGTTGACTTGGGATGGATAACGGTGGTAAAAGATCTAGGGTCTTAATTGTTTCCACCTTGTTTTGTTGGAAAACCAAATATTCTTCTAAAAACCTTTGAACATCAGTTTTAAGGCCATCCCCCAAAAAATCCTTCTCAACCATTTGGTAGGTTTTTAAAAATCTTGAGTGCCCTCCTATTGGAGAGGTCTGCAATTCTAAGAGTACCTTTTGTTTGAGTTGGGAGTTATTACATACATATAAGTGATATTTGTACCATAGTGATTCATTTTTCCATGTAAATGTATTTAATGCACTCAAATCTTACTACAACCTCTGAATTAGAGTCCACACATTTTCGTCATTCTTCCACTCATCCCTTTCCTTTATTATCCAATCAGGTTGGATGATAGAGATAGCACAAAGAAAGTCCTCAACATCTTCATCCTTTCTTGAGAGTGTATATCCCACAACATTTTTCTTCCCTTTTTGGTAGATGATTTCAAAATCATAGACCAACATCTTGGTCACCCAGGTTTTTTGTTCTTCTAAAGATAGTCTTTGTTCCAAGAAGTATTTAAGACTATCATGATCTGTTTTGACCTTGAGGTGCCTACCTATTAGGTAAGGGCACCATTACTTCATTGAATTTAGTATTTCCATCATTTCTTTCTCATAAATGGGTGTGTGTAAGTCCTTTCACTTGGGTGGTCATCTTTCAAAAGAAAGGGGCCTTCCTTATTGCATTAGAACAACACCAATGCCATTTCCTAAGGCATCACATTCCACAATAAAGGTTTTTCTGAAGTATGGTGTGGTCAAAACAAGATATTTACACATTGCATCTTTAAGTTGTTCAAAATATTGAGTTGCCTCTGGAATCCATGAAAATGCATCCTTCTTAGATAATGTCGTTAAATGTTCTACTATTCTTCCATAGTTCCGAACAAACTTGTGGTAGTAACCTTTCAAACCCAAAAATTCTCTAAGATTATTGAATGTTTTTGGAATCGGCCAGTCCATCATGACCTTAATATTATTAGGGTCTAACCTAACACCTTCATGATATAAAATATGACCCAAATACTCTGCCTCATTCACCCCAAACAAACATTTGGATTGTTTGGAAAATAGTTGTTGATCCTTTAGTAGTTGTAGCACCCTGTCAACATGTAGAACATGATCCTCCCAAGAATTTCTATAGATTAGTATATCTTCAAAAAACATTAAAACAAATTTTCGAAGGAAGGTCTTGAAAATGGAATTCATCAACCCTTGGAATGTGGAAGGTGCATTTGCAAGGCCAAAAGGCATGACCCAAAATACATAATGGCCTTCATGAGTTCAGAATGTTATTTTGGGGATATATGCTTTCTTCATTCTAATATGATGATAACCTGAATGAATATCCAACTTTGCGAAGTATATTTCTCCATGTAGTTCATATAACAATTCATCAATGGCGAGAATGGGAAACTTATATTTAATAGTGATCGTATTGAGCTCTATATAATATGGACACATACGCCATCTTTTTTGAGTACCATTACCATCGGTGAAGATTAAGAACTTTGGTTAGGTCTAATAATGCCATCCTCTAACATTTCTTCAACCAAACACTCAATTTCACTCTTCTAGGAATAAGGCTATTTGTAAGGCCTGATGTTAGGAGGAACACTCCCAGGAATTAGGTTAATAGCATGATCATGATTGCAAGTGGGTGGAAGACCTCTGGGAATATCTTCAAATACTTTGGAATGCTTATTAATGATTCCTTGGAGAACTAGGGGAATATATGGCTTATATGTTTGAACATCTAGTGAACATAGTTGTACAATTACACCTTGATGCCCCTTTTTGAATAATTTTGTCATGCCATTACAACTTATTACCTTACTGGGTTTCCATGTGATACGACTTAAATCAATTTCCTTTCCTTCCAATGAAAATTTCATGAAAAGTTATTGAAAATTAAAATCCATTGTTCCCAACGATTGTAACCATTATAATCCTAGTACAACATCAACACCACCCATCGGTATAGAAATCATTGGAATATACATTACATATTTCCCCATAGAAGGATTGATCTTATGGAATTTTCCTAAGAAATTGATAGTTCCTCCATTTGAAAACATTACTTGAAACTTTGGTGATGGATATATAAAGAAATTGAGAGCTTTGGCTAATTTATAGTGAATGAAATTATGAGTACTACCAGAATAAATTGGGATTATTACATTTTTGATATATCCTTCAATATTGAGGGTTTGGGGAGTGCTAATTCTAGCCAATGCATTACATGATATGGTGGGATTCAACTGTTCAAACGAAATATCTTCTACATTTTCATGTTGAGATGGTTCTTGTTCTTCTTCTTCTTCTTCTTCCTCTTCAATATCTATGTAGAATAATTTCTTCTCACCACACTTATGTCCCTTACTGTTCTTGTTGTCACAATTAAATCATAAACCTTTTTCTTTTCTTTCCTCCATTTGCTGAGGTGTAAATCTTGTAGGTTGAGATGTTTTAGAAGGAGGAACATTATTCGCTCGATAAATGTTAGGAGTGGTCCTTTTAGTAGCCATAGCCATATTTTTACTTTCAACAATTCTCGCCACCTTGAACGCATTCTCCAATGATTTGGGTTCCCAAAGGATAACCTCATGTTGAATGTTATCCTTTAAATTTCCTATGAATACATCAATCAGATGCTCATATGGAACATTCGTTACCTTTATATTCAATCTTTGGAAGTTCTCAATGTGCTCTGCAACTGAACCCTTTTGCTTGAGATTTATCAATTGGCTAAAGATGGTATTTCTCCTTGTATCATCATAGCGTGCTATAATTTCTTCCATGAAAATTGTCCAACTGACAAGTGATTTGTGAGAAAAAAGCCATCCTTACCACACAAATTAATTGGGTTCTAAATATAAATACACAATTCATACCTTTTGTGTGTGTGGCACACCATGTAGATCAAATAACTTCTCCATATAGAGTATCCATGTGATTGGATCCTAGCCATCAAACTTCCTCGTATAAATATTAGGAAAGTGGTTGGTCTTCAACCCAAAGTTGGAGTATCTCAAGTCTTGATTCATCTTCCTTGTGTCCTCATAAGGAATTTCATGGGATACATTTTCACTTTATGGTGGCCTCTCTATTAGGAAATTTTTCAATCCTTCCATGATCTCCCATTTTTAAACCATCCATCTTAGTATCCATTATTGCTTCCAAATTAGCTTCAGTTGAATCCATCATCCCTTGTAGTTCATCTTTTATTAATTCTTTCTTTTGTAAATAATTTTCTACTGAGCATTTCTTAACCTTCATCGAGAGCCCAAGTAAGACTTTCTGAAGGCTTATTTGGTGTATAAGTTCCCTTTTTTGGTGGCATTTTGGCCAAGTATCACTACAAGGTAAGAATTCCTAATTGGCTTAGCAAGAGGTCCTCATAGACAAGGGAGTGTCAGGTGTTATAGCTCTCTCATATATATGTGGGGTCCAACAATAATAATCTTCCAAATATCTTAGGGAACTAACTAAGGAGGATTGACCATGCCCTTAGCCATATTATTCGACTACCTAAGTACTAGAGAGTGATCTCCCCGAGTGTTGTTCTTGGTGTACTATAACAACAAGATGACCAAAAGGTTTACTCGATAAGTCTTAGGATTCTAGGGGATCTCTCTATATACGCAAGGTACATGGGATCTCAGATTTTTAGTAGTGTTTTCTAGTGCACAACCATTCAAAAGGGGCCTTCTGATATACTCTAGGTATGTGGAAGAAACACACAGTACCCGGGTTGTAGCACTGACAAGTAATGACAACTCCCACATTTAGAGACGTCAGAATACGCATGTACCTAAAAATCCCTAAGATTCTCTAAAATTTATGTCATACTCCTTTTATCCCACTTTATTATACCTTTTGAATCACCCCAATTAAATCTTATATTCAAAAGATATGCAAATTCCAAAAAAAAAACACACACATTTTAAACCTTGATTTGGAGGTGGTTCTTCTTAGACAATCTTTATTATGTTGTATCTCCAAAATTATGTCTCTTGTGGATATAAATTCCATTATGTATTTCTATGATATGTCTTCTCTACAATTCCACAGTTCTGATCAAAATTGTATGTACCAAGTGGAAGTTATGGTAACTTTCCCACACCTTGCTGATTTTTGGCCCTTCCGGGAGAACATACTTGTAAAGAGTGTGAAGAGAACAATATTTGATATTTGATTATGAAAATTGCTCCAGAAATAATACAGACTTTCCAATATCCAATGCAATTGGTATCACTTAATTTGGGTAGTCAATGAAGAATATATCATTTTTTTATCACGAGCACATGTTTGATACTAGTTAATATGACTAGTCATCTACCCTATCTTACACAGGGTGTATCTAAAAAGTAGGATGACCCAGAAGGTAAAATTTGTATCACAGTTACCTTGATAATTTATATGAATAGACTCCAAGTTTCAAGGTATGAAACATCACATAAACAATTTTATAGAAAAAATTATGCAATGGATAAATTCAGGATGATTCCAGAACCCAATCTTACACAACCTATATCTTTGAAATTATAAAGAGAAGGAACTAAAATTTTAACCCCATGTACCTTGATCTGTAGAATAAATATCCTCCAAGAATTTCCTTATGAAATGTCGTATAAAAAAGGTTATAGTTAAAATTCCAAGGTGTCTTAGATGCAACAACGATACCCCAAGACCTTGAGCTCTGACACCAAATGTTAAGAACCAAATATCAAAATAGTATAAAAACCTCAGAATAAGTACTCAACACCTTGAAAAAAAAAAAATTCATATAATAAGACTCTTTGATGGGGAAACCTCCTTATACACCAGTTAAATTTACCAATACAAGATGATTCCAAATGAAAAGGTTTCCTTGGTATATATAGGAGACTAGGAGGTATAATTACAACTAATGGACCCAAGCCGACATAAATAAAATAAAAATAATAATATAATATGACCCAATTAAGGAGTAATGTGCCATTATTTAGGGCTTAACAAAGCAACTAAATTTACCTAAGCAAAGTGAAGAAAATTATTTTCAAGGTTTTTCGAAAATGTCACTTGATGGTCCTTGCTCTAAGTATGGAAATGGAGCTAGTATTGTTTAGAAAAGTCCCCAATCTTTAATTTACCCACATTCAATCATATTAGAGTTCCCTTTTACCAAATATGAAGCAGAGTATGACGCATTAATTCAAGGACTGACTTTAGCCCTTCAAATGTAAGTAAAATATTTGGTGTTGATTGTTGATTCAAAATCGGTTATCAATCACAACAAAAGAAGATATAGAATAAAAAAACAAAGATTGAAACATTATGCAAGGAGAGTGTTGATTACATTTTTATGCTTCCTTTCACTCCATAAAACCACACTTTTGTCTCCAAAACCATCCATTTTTCCTTCATTTTATTCCATATTTTCCATAAAACAGCCTATGCATGGTACATTTATCATTCCTTAGCTTAAGAATTGAATTTTTTATTTTTTAGCATTAAAATTAAAAATTTATCAAAAATTACAGGATTTGAGTAAATCCCATAATTGCTCCAAGGTTCGTGTACTTTTAGGATAGCTAGGCGAAATCAGAGACATGTGTCATGATCCTTGATGTACAAGGATGGATGAATACCTCTCAGGTTTGATATCTGAGCTTTCCAGGTGCTCAGTCAACGTTGGTCAAACAGGGCCACTTCAACAAAAAATACCCTGTTTTAGCAAAAATCATGGACAGTTTTAGATTTTCTTGGGATTTGTGCATATTTTATGGATCTAACGGGGGTATTCGACCTTCCTAACATACTTTATGGATCTGATCATCATATTAGGAGACTTCTTAGCATTTTTAGTTTCAAACTTCTTGGATAAATACTTCAAGACATGGACTAGTATGATATCTGATGTTAATGAAGAAAACTCTGAATTTTCAGTCTTGAGATCAGTTTGGTGTTTTTTTCTTGATGATGTTTATGAGATGATTATGTGAATGCTACTGGAAATTCCTTCTTAACTAAGACAACTCTAGGTGTACAAGTGAAGCATTGGAGGGCCCCCTTTGCCAAGCTAGTACACTTCTCCTTTTTCATTCTTTTCAAGTAAATTTTGGTAATGAGGTTTAGTTCAGTTTACATTTTGTTGTAGGTAATGTTGCTATGTTTTACTTGATTTCAAAATTAGTTATGTTGCTGATGAATGTGGGAAAGCAAAGAATGCATCTCGTGTAAAAGGGTTTAGCCTTTCTGACATTTACAAGCCTCTAAACTAGTTTGAATGATTAATATTGGTTGAATTCTTTTACTTTATCTTGTTGATTAATGGTAAGAGATCTATGAATACACCTTCTGGAGAGAAATTTAGCATTTCTTTCATACTCAGCACTCAAATTAGATTTTGAATTATTTCTATTTAAAGAACTAAATTTATCTCTAATTCCATACATTTGGGATGTGTCTCTAAGTCTTACAAACACTGGATTGACAATCAAATACACTCTAATTTACATCAGAAGATTGGAGCCCAATAGAGAGTATGGGAAATCATGTACTCTTTTAATTATTTCAATATTTATTTTGTTCCTTGAGAAAAGAATAAAAAAGTTGATTCATTGGCATTGGAAGCATCCCTTTTCAATATAGACGATTCTCAAAATCATCATACTTTTTATGTCTAAATTGTTTTTCCGCCTTCGATACCTGATGACCAAGAGTACTGTTAAGATTTTAAAAATTATGAGCACATTGCAAGTTTCATTATAGAGCATGACTCAATAGTATCTAATGATTAAGAATAAATCCAAAATTTTCAGAAGGAGATTCATGATCAGAATGTTGTGGTTCTTCCACAGAAATATGTTAGTTTGGAATCTCTTTTTACAATAGATGACCAAACAAAGACCATATACTCAATAGAATAACCTTCTATTATAATGGTTCAAGAGAGACATAAAATCTATATCAATGCATTCGACTCTCCAAAATACATAAATCTTGGTACCAGTTGTACTGCTGAAGAGGTATAACAATACACTCTTCTCTTCAAAGTTTTTTAGGACATTTTTGCCTGGATTTATGATTATTTAAAGGAGCATGAAAAATATATCTTCTAGAATGTTATACCACTCCAAGAGGGATCAAAACCTTTTAATCAAATATTAATAATTATAAATCCAAATTGAAGCTCTTAGTAAAAGTGGAGTTGGAAAATTTGAAAAAGCTCGTATAATTTTTCCAATCAGACACTCAATATAGCTTTCAAATCTCGTGGTAGTTAGAAACAATAATGGAGAAATTTGTACTTGTGTTGATTGTAGAGATATCAACCAAGAAAGTATCAAACATAACCACCCACTCCCAAATATAGAAATGTTATTGAAACAAGTCATTGGTTATGCATTGATGTCTATGCTTGATGGATTTTCTGGATATTGCTATCACTAAGTAAATTTCCTAGACTGAGGAGGCAACTCACAAAGGTAACCACAAAACCACTTCATAATTGAAGCTAGCCTTTCAATTTAGAGAGGGATCTCTCTTGTCACTTGGTCTATAAAAATGAATTTTCTTTGAGGAACAATGACTCTATTTTTGAATAGGGGAAATATTTTATGGGGTTTGTTGGCAAGAAGAAAGGGATCTATTTGGGCAATGGAGTCAATATTTGAAAGCAAATGAGAATAGTGTCTAGTAGGTAGAGCTCTCAAGGAAGAAAAGGCTAGGTAGGTAATGAAATTTCAGTTTTTAATTTGTTTTGTAGGATGAAAGAAAGAAGAAACACATAACAAAAATCTTAGCACCATGAAAGATGAATTCTAATAAGTTAAGAAATAAAAACAAAGTTTAAATTGCTTGAATCTAAAGCACCATTTAGATGAATTTAAGACCCTTTGATATCCAATTTAAACATATGAAATGTTTCATGTGAAAGGTAAAGTAAACTAGAATAACATACATGAAAGTAATCACATAATTCGAGTCATCACTACAAGAATCTTTGGTATGAAAAAACTTTGTATATTTGCACTAGTATCTCATTCAAATTGAGAAGTTTGTACAATATTCAAGTAAGATTTGTCCTTTTTTATTATTCCAACCTTTTTCACATTCAAAGTTCTCAAATATATAGATAAATATCATATTCTATCCTAAGGAGGTCTAAATCCATCTTTTCCAAAAATAGAGAGTTGTTACAATAGGTTAGGAAAGAATATTTTCCCAAAATATGCTCATGTCCTACTATCTAGTGTTTGATTTTTCACCAACTCAAAATGTACCAAATGAAGAGAAAATTATGGGATATGATAGGATAATATTCAATATTCAATATCCATATCAATTTTGGATCCACCTTGCTTATTTGGAGGTCCGTCAAGTCTAATTTCAAATATTCTAGAACTCTGTCAACAAATATGGCTTGGAGAAATTATGGAAGCTAGGCCTCAAAGATCATTTCATATATTCCAAATAATAACACCTGTGTAAAACCTGAGAGAGGTTTTTATTATTGGGTCTATTCTTGAAAAAACCTCTTTTTTTTTTCAAAAATTGTTCTCCAACTCCTCAGAATATTTGCCTAAATATGATGACTAAAACAGGAAAACATTAAATGCTTAAATCTGGAAAAATGGGCTATAACGATTCATTCAAATCTCTCAAAATATGACACCTGTGTAAAACCTGAGAGAGGTTTTTGTTACTGATTTCATTATTGAAAAAATCCTCTTTTTTTTTTCCAAAATCTTCTCCGATTCGTCAGAAAATGATCTTGAAGTTGACTGCAAAAACAATCATTTCCAGAACTTGTGTAGCATTCTCTGCAGAATTTGCATGACATGTTTGATTTCTTCAATAAAATTCATTTAGGTGGTGACTAAAAAAATGTCGGAGGATAAAAATTAGTGTTGTATCATCCATCAATTATTATCCAATTTACTTTAACCCTATGTTTACCTACAACACTTGCGTAGCGAGCCGACGTGATGCGTTGTGTAAATGCGACCTTCAGCGTTTGTGTAGTGTGCTTTGCATAACGCAGCTAGTTTTTTCTTCAAGACTCATCTAAATGGTGATTGGAACCTATTTGGAGGATATTCATGAATTTTGGGCCACTCACCAATCATTTTCCAATATTTTTCATCTTTAAATATGCTTGCATAATTTGCGTAGCGCAAGGTCACTATGCAAACTCTATACAATGCAGTTTTCAACAAAACTCAAAACTGGTGTATTTTCAAGGGTTCTTAAAAAAAAAATGGTTCAGGTGTGAACCTAAATATCAACCACCTCTACAAGTATCCCTAACCTCCTTCTAGGTTCATCACCAACTTGCATTCTTTGCTTGAGAGAACTATTTTCTTTTTTCAATGATAGGTTTTGTCTTTTCAAGCTTCTTACCTGTCTAAACAATAGTGCACTTTTTCTCAATTTTAACTGAGCATTTGACAGAGATTCACAAATAAAAATGGGACTAATAAATATGATAAAGCTCAAAGTCTGAAATATTTTAGTAAACTTTGCACAATGAGAAACAAGGATAAGGTTTACTCCATTGTCAAAGGGTTCACCATAGGGCAGAGTTGAATCTAGATCTTAGACTTGCAAGTGCAGGGTATTTCATAGACACCAGGATTTACCTTTCAACACTTACACAACGAAAACAAAGGATGCTTAGCATGAGAAGAGGATGTGTAGAGGGTGGAGTAATTCAATTTTGATTTGGAGCAGAGGTCTGATCATTGGAGGAGGATGTTGTGCAGTGAGAAATAGGTGATAAAAGACAAATGTAAGATGAGAAAATGGGATTTTGACATATATAGGTCTGTTTGAGATGAAAAGACACTTTGGGTAGCACCTAGGTACTTGCGTAATGTACTTACACAATGTGTGCAAATTTCTGCAGTTTAAGTACAAAAACCACTCCATAGGTAGTAAAAATGCCATAATGATATTTGATGACCCTCCAATATACACAATATGTCATTATCTTCCATGACATCATCAAAAGACCACTTCACCTAGACCTATGACTTGACTCTTTTTCACATGCCAATTATTTTATTTTACAATGACCTTGACAACATTTTATGAGATGCAACACTTTAAAGGAACACACACACACACACACACACACTCAATGACTCAAGTTGGAATGCATTGGTCTTCTCAAGCCCAAGGCATGATATTGTAAACTGTTGACAACCCTATAACTCTACTTTGAAAATAATTATGCTAACAGATACAATCAAGTCTTTGTGGCTGAATAAGACAGATCAAATACTACATTCATTACACCATGGGGAACATATGTGTATGTTTGTATGTCATTGTGACTAAAGAATGCAGGTGAAACTTTTGAGAGAGCAATAGACCATGCTTTTGAAGATCTAATTGGAAAATTCATGGTATATTACCAAGACGATTTGATTGTTCATTAAAAATTAAGTGAAAGGCATTTCAAACATCTTAGACAAGTCTTTGAAATATGTATAATATATGGAATATCTTTGAATCCAAAAAAGTATTTGTTTTACATATTAGAAGGAAAAATCCTTGGTCAGATTGCAAGGAAAGAAATAATATACATTGATCAAGAAAGGGTTAAAGCAATAAATGATTTGAATCGTCCTACATCTCAAAAAGGAGTACAATATTTCTTTGGAAAGATAAAATTTGTATGAAGGTTTGTTCCAGATTATGCTACAATTGTTAAGCCAATAAACAAGTTACTAAAGAAGGATCATAAATTTGAATGTACATGAGAGATTCAAAAGGATTTTACATAAATTAAACATGCAATCACTACTATCCATGTTCTTGTTAGTCCTAACTTTGAAAAATATTTTATATTATATTCATTAACTTTAGATGAAACTATTTCCTCCATCCTCACCTAAAAAAATGAGAAAGAAGAAGAACTTCCAATTTATTTCATGAGTAAAACCTTTCACGATTATGAATTAAACTACTCTATGATTGAAAAACAAGATCTTTCTCTGATCAAGGCAATAACCCATTTCATGACCTATATTTTGTCATCTCACAACATTTCTTATGTGTCACACTCACCAATTAAGATATTTTTCAATCAACAACATAGAGAAGGTATATGGGAAAATTGGCTAGCAAAACTTCAAGAGCATGATTTAGAGATTAAACCTATGAAATTTGCCAAGGGGAAAGGACTATGTAAATTCATGACTAGAATTGAAGCTGTAAATATTTCTCCTCCCAGTACAATTGATGTTTTCATGTGGAGTTCAAGTCTAGCATCATCGGAAAGGTATAAGGACATAATATTATATTTGAGATCTGGCCAATTTCCTCTCAGAATGTGTTCCAAAGAAAGGAGAGATTTGAAGATGAAAACTAATCAATATGTATTAGTCTCATGAAATATTTTCTGAAGAAACTTTAATGGAATTCTATTAAGATGTTTAGATCATTCAAAGTCCAAGGAAATACTTCAGGAATTCCATAATGGATTTTATGGGGGAAATTTTTGGCCAATTGTAACTACTCATAAAATCATTTGGGCTAGTTATTGTTGGTTGAGTATGTTCAAATTCGCTTATACAATGATTCAAAAATGCCTCCCATGCCAAAACATTTCAGGAAAGATGAAGAGAGAATCAATGTCATTATAGTCTATAACAGTGGACAAACCATTTGTATAATGGGGCCTGGATGTGATTGGACCAATAAATCCAAAATATAGTAAAGGACATGCTTATATTATCCTTGCAACTAACTATTTTACCAAGTGTAAAGAAGTCATTTCTCTAAGGCACGTTCATTCCAAACAAATTGATCCTTTTCCTGAAAGAGAATATTTTATCCAGATTTGGAGTCCTAGAAAAATTCATAACAGACAATGATTCAATCTTTGGGTAGACAATCAATATACAATCAATTATTATTTGGTCCTTTCAATCAATATCTACCCATACATCAATATCTATCAATTACCCATACATCTTGGCATAATAATTGATTGTCTACCCGAAGATTGAACCATTGTCAATATCTAAAATAATTATTTGGTCCTTTCCATAGACAATCAATATACGTAAGAAATATCACTTTTACATAAAATATACCATGAACTTCTGCAACTTGAAAAAGAAAGAGTACAAGAAATAATAACCATAAGAAAAAGACAAGTGTTCAAAAGACATTTTGACAAGAGAACTACCACAAGATCTTTCCAAAGGGACCAACTGGTTTAATTGTGGAACAAAGAGAAGGAAAAATCACATTTTCATGTCCTTCTTCTCAAGAGCGGCCTTCTCTGTAGCATTTGTTGGTGTAGGAAAAATATTTTCTACAACCACCCAAATATCATGTTCCTTCAAAAGCAAGGTTACCCTCGCCTTCCAGGAGAGGAAGTTAGATGCTCCATCCAATCGGTCTTCAAACCTGAGAAAAGTTGTTTCCATTTCTAGATATGAACAAAAACAATTGTAATGTGTTTATTCCTTCAAGCACACACAAGAATTTCATTGTTGGTTTATAGATCTGTAGAGATATCCTTGTAGATCTAATGTATCTACTATACAAACTGTTTTGTATCTGAAATTGGTCTCCCTTTTAGAGTGAAATATATGATAGCATGTTGAGATCTCTATTTCAACGCCTAGACACTTTATTTCCTTATTCTCTCAAGCAAACTTGCAGAAAAATAATATTTCTAAAGACATAACAAAATGCACTAACTGAAAATTAAACTGTTGGGAATAAAAAACACAATGGAAGAAAATTACACCAATTTCCACACACAATTTTTTTTTCCCTTTGAAGATAAACTTTTCATAAAATTACTCCAAGCTTACAAGGGCACCATAACTATTAAAATAGTCCACTGAGAAAATAATCAAATTACAACAAAACCTAGTTGTTTCGTCCCTCAGTTGAAGAAACCCTCTACCCGATCTATCGAGACATGCCTGTTGGACACTTAGATCTGCACTAGATTTTCCTGTTGGTCTTGAGATCTACAAGATCCTTCTAATGGTACCTTATATCTACTAGATCTGCCTATTGCTACCTCATATCCACATTATATTTGTCCACTTGTACCTCATCTATGCATTATATTTGTCTGCTAGTACCTCAGATCTGCTAGATCTTCTTGTTGTCACCTATGATTTGCTAGATATTTCTAATGAAACCTATGATCTGTGATATCTACACATTTTTACCTCATATATACACTAGATCTATCCACTAGTACCTCAGATGTTATAGATCTATCTACTAGTACCTCATATATGTTAGATCTATCTACTTGTACCTTAGATCTACTAGATATGTCCGTTGGTACCTTAGATCTACTAGATCTTCTTGTTGATATCTCAGATATGCACCATATTTTTCTATTGGTACCTTACATATGCTAGATCTTCATGTTGGTTGCACAACCCCATAAATCGTATGAACTCTACCTCCCTACTAGATAGTACAACCTCCACGAATTACTAGTTGCTGGGTTGTTCTTCCACTTTCTTCTACTTCTTGTTCTCTCCTCCTTCAGACTAATAAAAAATCCTTCTCTTCTCTCTTTGTGTCTCAACACATTGTAAGTCACTTAGTTCCTGAGAAAATGTTCTTCTTTGCTCTCTATGTGAATCACTGCTCTCCATCCCTTGAGTTGATCTCTTGATGAAAATCCTTCTTTACCCTTGTTGAGATCTCCTTGAGTCACAATCCTTCATGTCTTAAGAACTCAATGCCCCTCTTGTGTGTCTTTCCCCTTCACTTAGCCTTTCTTTTATAATATTGAGTTATGACTGAATGAAATAACCTAGATCTCCAAAGTAATTGGCAATTGAGATTAAATCTCACCTCACTTAAGATTAATGATCAAGATTCATTGAATTCACTAATGTAAAAACCTTTACATTTCATTAGATTAACTCACTTGATTTTTAATAAAAATCACATCACTTTAATTAATTCTTTAATTAAAGTGAATTTTCTAAGGTTGAAGGACTTGGACGACTTCCACATGTCTAGACACTTAGACCGGAAGTGCCTATTTGATGCTACAAACATCAACAATGTCACAATTCTTGAGGTAATACATACATTACGAGGCATTGGTCACATCCATTAAGGCACATTTGGGCTACATTTGTACACATGGACATCCTCTACACATGCCACAATTGAAGATCCTAGAAAGCTCCTCTTCTTTCACCATTTATGAAGGTGTCTTCCACATTATTTTAGGGTTGACCCAGATATGTGGGGTTTATGACATCCATGTGGGTGTTTTGGGTGATGATTTGACTTAGAGATGGATCTTCCTTGTCTTATGGAACACATTTTCTTGATTTGAGGGCTTGGGCATACCTTGGAGATTACTCTTGATGATTCCTTGAGCACATTATGAGGAGGCTATCCACTTTTGAGGTCATTCTCCATATTTTCATGAGGTAATTCCACTTGGAGGAGAGGAAAATTGGAGATTTTCTTGCTTGGGAGGCTAAATCACCTTGTTTTGAGGCCTCCACATCACTATTTCTCTATAACCTTATGATAGGAGAGCAAATCAGCCCCATTTTTTGTGGGATATTCCTCTCTCATGAGGGTTGTGTGTACATGTGACATCATTTAATTATGTATTGAATTAGTCTCCTTCTTTGTGTGGATGACAATTCTTTGTTAGTCTCCTAGGATAAATTTAGGGAAAATAAATAATAAAGAATTAGAATGATGTAGAAGCCTCTATAAATAGAGGCTCTCCTCTCATTCCAAATCATTGTGAATTGTTAGATCATTTGTGACAACAATTAATAGAAAATATTCCTTTTGAGGTTTTGGTGTCAACTCTTGGAGCATCCTCTTTCTTGGATATCTTATTGGTGCATTAAATATTTTTTATAGTGAATCAAATCTTCTACTAACTTTCAAAATCAATCCATTTGAGTAGTTTATTAACTTCTTGGAGAGGAGACATTCTAGATTTGTTTCTTCCTTCTTCTCTTCTTAACTTGGGTAAGTACTTAATTCCTTTCTTTGTTTTTTCTCTTGGTTCCTTGGCAAGGGTTTTAAGAATTTAATTCAAGTTATATTTGATGTAGTTGGTGAAGGTTTTTCCTTTGAGGAATCCCTTCTTGCAAGGCCTTAATCCTCTTAGCTTATCTTGATTAGCTTGGAGATAACTCTTCCTTCATGGTTCTAATATTTTACTCTAGTCCTTAAGATAGAAGTGACCAATCCTTAGAGGGGAATAATTCTTGACCCCATATGCCCTGATTAGATAAAAAAAAAGGGCACTAGTCCTATATCAAACAACAATGAAAAAACCCTAAAATTAAAACTCTATTTTTTTTGTTTTTTGTTGTTTAATAAGAAATATAACAATATTTAAATAAAGGAAATCCATTTATTTAGATTTCATTTATTGTCTCATGTAAAGTTAATGGATTATTTCATTTCTTAGACTCATCTCTCCTTGGTTTTATGATTAATAGTTGATCTCTAACCCTAAGGAGGCAAATAAACCCTATTTTGTTGAGCCTTAAGGTGTAACACCATTGTTTCCCCCAGTTTGTAAATATAAATATATTGGCCAAGAGACTATGGAAAACTCAATATGTGTGAATGTTTTATTTGATGAACCTTTGTATAAAAGGTCAAGGAATGTAATTTATATTATTAATAGAAATGTACAAGCGTTGCAAGACTGCTAAAATCAGGGGTTTTTCAAGATAGACCATAGATACTGTTAGCGATATTTCTTGTCTCGGGATTAGGCGTACCCAAGTCTGCAGTCTGCATGGGAAGCACCTAAGCATAGCATGATAGAATCCCATTTTGTAGCAGCAAGTCAAGCAAGCGGGAAAAGTTTTGCCATCAGCGGCCAAGATCCATCCATAGAAGCGGATCGATGGCCATCAGGATTTCGGGGCTAACCAGTTGCCTAAGGTTTAGTAGTGAGAAGCACCATGGGCCAAAACGAATCTTGACCATTCGATCTCATTGGGACAGGTGTCAATCCTGTCAGCATATCGCATATAGAGGTTTCGAGGAGTAGGCACCCCTCATTTCATGAATTGTGAAACCCCGAACCCCGAATTCCCAATAGCGCACAGGACCGGGCCCATGGTTCTAGTGCCTGGTCATAAGAGAGCTGACCTGGAGGAGGGGCCCTTGTGTTTGACATTTGGCCACTTGGGTCCCAAAGCGCCAAAAAGAATCTCAGTCTTTCATCTCGTGGGGAATGCGTGGCAACCGATAGGCCCTCCCGACATTCCGCCCATCGCGATTTTGAAGGAGAAAGATCCTGTTCCTTTCTCACCCACGAACCCCGTAGCGTCGACAACACTCTGGTAGATAGGCGAAGGGTCATAGCCCGTGGTCACTCTAGGGAGCAGAAGGGGATATACAGGAAAGCCAAAAATGTCGAATTAAGATTCGAGAGAGGGGGGACTGCATTCTTCAGACGTTGATTCGACGTGATTTAATTCCCGGTAGCTGCCAGGAATGAACGAAGAAAAGAGAGGGTGGTTGAGGCCTTGCCTCAATCATTAAGTGCAAGGTATGGAGGGTCTGGCAAGCGGTCTACTGAAGGGGGTCCTGTGTGTCCATTTTTCCAAAGAATCCATGCACGAGTCCTCCACTAGCCGAAGGAAGTCTGAACACGCTAGCTCGACACTTAATGGCTCAGCTACTCCCCTTGCTGGAGCCATGTGCAGTTAAGATGGTGTCTGTCATAGGCGCACGATCATCTAGTCTGCATGCGCAGACTATCAGAAGACATGAAGACGCAATGTTATTAATGTAGTATCTCATTTTCGCTGTTGTGTTTTGTTTTTGAGTATATGTAGGCATTTTCGCCATTTTTGTAAGCATCGTTGGTTGAGCAGAGCTCCTGGTTGTAAAGTTTTAATGAAGCATTGTTATTCTGGTTATGCATGAACCTTTGAGACTTCTTGCCTTATGGATGCCAGTTTCTTTCACGTCTCTATTTACACTATATTAGAATAGCTCGGAATTGGAGGATCCAGTCGAGTTGTCGTTGTTATAGGATGATGTTGTAATGGATCACTGTAATAGTTACGTTTTCTCTGATCAGTTCTTGTGATTTTCTCAGCACTGAGTGACTTGGAATTGGAGGATCCAGTCAAGTCCCTTTTTTAGTTTCTTGAGACCCTGAACCAAGAGAATCTTGTATTCATGGTCTTTCTTCTGCAAACCGCTGAAATCCTATTGCCCAAAGTTGTTTGTTCACCTTCCTTACCAAGTCTTCCACCTGCTCATCTTTTAATCAACCCACTGGCTGAAGTTAGGTCAAGACCTCCTTGGTCCCATACATGCTAGACCCAGTCTCTGAGTTAGGGTGATATCTCCTCGAGCCTTTATCTCCATTTGATCATCCCTTTATAAACAAATCGTGACATTAAACTGATGGGTGTCGGGCTCTGCTCCTACAAGAAATCCAGGAGTGACTTTTGACGCTAACAGATACTATGAAAGAGATGGTGAGGGGAACTAGGAATGGTTGAGATAACCCTCTGCCCATCAAACCAATACCTTGTTGGATTTAATTTCTCAGAACCAGAACAATCCTCTGACCCATGAATGAATTATAGTCATGTTGGTAGGTTGGAATACCTCCTCAAGAGTTAATGAGGGGATGGGGCAAAGCGCCCATCTGTAAGGCTTTTAGACATTACCACGAACTGGGAATTCATACCACACACAATCTTGTTAAGGAACGAAATAAAGGAAGGTGTAGTGAGCAGAGGAAGGGGGTAGCAAAGAGAATCAGAGAGGGAGACTGAGCTCTCAAGTTCGAAAAAGAACTAGAAAATGAACATGTTCTGGTCACAGGATGTGGCTAGTGGGGTTATGATACATGATGATAAATGAGGGTGTTGAGTGACTGAGGAAGTACTCAGGAAGGCCTCCTTGCTTGGTATAGAGAAAAAAATTGCCAATATCATGTGGCAAGAGGAGAGTAACCTTCGTCCTTGATTGTTGCTAAGCCAAAAAATAGAATTCTCTCTCAGAGCATTGTGGTCTAGCTTGGGGGTGGCCAGTGGTAAATCTGTTAGGAGTGACTAAGCCTATGGTTGGGTGGAAGCAGACACCCCTTTTAGCAGTTGCATCATGTCGTATGGTTCTGATAAGTGTTTTCATGCCTTTTCACTTAAATGGAATAATGAATGAATGCATGTATTTATCTACCTACAAATGGTTTTTGTATTGAATGATCAAGTTATGTGTATGCACTTGTCTTCTTGTGAACTTATGATTATGATTTGTTTTCTATATGCCCCATTCTATCCTTCGAGACATCTTGGGATGTAAACCTATAGGAAGGATGGGATAGAGAACATTGCATAAATCTGACCCTGTTGGTCTGGAGAGGATATCTCCTTCCGAATCCTTTCTAAAAAATTGGGACATCATGCCTAATTCCTTAAAAATTTCATGATAAAGCTCATGAAGGATAGCGAGATTAAGTATCAAAAGAGAAGATCCTTTTTATTTGGAAGATGAGTAGACGATATCTGTTCAGGACAACCCATATGACCAACAACTAGGAACCTCAGGCTAATCCTAAGGGAGCTAATTTATTCTGACTTCAGATCCCTGGAGGTTCAGGACTTCGAGGTATTTTCAACTCTAGTAATCATCAACTAGTCGAAGGTAACTAGGAGTTTTAGTTACTAGTAGGTTGACCGGCAATGGATGATTTCCCTAGTTGTTGGAGGAACCTATTTTACCGACTAAATCGAGATCCAAATCCCCATCGTGAAATAACACAAACCACTGATTGAGAATGTTTGGGGGTTCCCTCTATCATTGGATCTATACTGGGAAGACTTCGATGAAGTTCTAATTCAAGAGAATATAGATGCTATAGAATCAAACTCTCTGAAAGTTGAAGTCATGAAGTAAAGGAGAGTCGTAGATTTGGGGGAGATCGTCAAGAGCACTACCTACCATCCCATCATCTAGGAGAAGGGACCCACAAATGTTAATTTGGATAAGTACTACTTCAGGAAAACGAAGTGGCAGTAATGATAAAAATCCCTGAAGGTCAGAGCTGGGAAGTGACCAGGACTGTAGATCTAGGGATCCTTCAGGTTCCTTCCTAGCCATAGGATTTATGATGTAGTCAGCCTGGTGTTGACCGCTTTGGGAGGATAGGGGTGTTGTAATGCCAAAATCCTTGAAGGTCAAAGTCATGAAGTAATGTGGACCATCGATACACAGATACTTCAGGATCCCTCTCAACCATCAATATACAGGGGACATGTGGCGCTAGATCCTTTAGCCCAGAGGTTGAGAACTCCAGGGAATTTGAGGAGTGGTGTGTCGAAAGGATATGAAGCCCAAAGTTATGAGAGTCATCGATTTGAAGACGCTTTAGGAATTTTCCTAGATGTTAGATCTAGACTGTGGTCATCCCGACATTGAGCAAATTTGGGAGAAAAGAGGAGTTTTCATTGAAAAACTCTCAAATCTTGAAGTTGCGAAGTAATTTTAGTCATGGATATATGGATCCATGTGGCCATATCTCGACCGTGAAATTTGAGGGATGTTAGATGGTTGTCAGTATAGTGTGGCATGCCAAGCTAATGTCACCAAGGTGACGTGGACCCAAGATTGATGTGCCATGTGTCAACTCGATCTGTGTTTTTCGTAGACCTTATATGCCTATTGGAATGTGACACGTGTCTCCCCTAGCCCATCTACATTTCATCTCATGGTATGTGTCCACCTATCCAAAGTGGTTGGTGAAGTTACCGAAACTCTTGGAGTCTCAGACTTCGAGACACCATAGGATTTGGGGTGTAGCGTAATAGAGAGACCCAAAGGGCCCAATGGTTGGAACCACGTGGCAGGCTTACAAGACTTTAAGAGTTCAGGACTTCAAAAGGTATAGTGCGTAGACAGTAAGGATGCATTAAGAATCGAAGCGCTGAAGTGCCGAAGTTCCTACTGGCCTATGTGTTAGACAAAGGTTGAGTCCAGTCATGGGATTGGATGGTGGATGGACTTCCACCGTGGATGAAGGAACTTGGAGACAATACATGTGAGGTGGATTCACATGGATTCCATGTGGACCTCAACCAATGAACGCCTAAAGAACTTTGGGAGTCCATAACTTGCAACCCAAAGCTTGGATTTGAACCTAGTAGTAGTCATTAGAATGCTATGGGTAAGTAGAATAGGAGGAATACCTCAGACAAAGTATTTGAGATGCTAAGGAGAGGTAAAGTTTGATGCTTCGTCCCTAGGAAAGAGACCTAGGGGTTGGGTGTGTTACAAATTGGTATCATAGCATGGTTACAACACTTGGCCTGCTTAGGCTCATGGACGAGTTGCATAAAAACCATATTTAGAGTAATTTTAAGGGTGACACCCTATCTTACCTCTTTCCTAAAGAGTATGGTTAAACTGCTACTGAAGAAAAGAATGAAACTTTCTACTGTGTGTGTATTTAGGAAATATGAACTGTGTGTTGAGCATAAACTAATGAATTTTTGGCTAACAGTAAGTGTTTTTTCAACACTCAAACAATTAGTAAATTATGGTAAAAATACAAGTATAAACGATGGTGAAGTTCCATGAAGTGGGGGATGGCTCCCACAATAGAGATAGAGAATATGAAAAAGGGAGGGTGGTGGAAACCCCTCTAGATCTAGATGAAATATAAGGACCCTCATGGCCAAATTACAGAATTGCAAGGACAACAATGAAATGTTGATAAAGGAGAAAGAAAAAAAAACAAAAATTAATGCAGTCTTGTTGCAGAGTTTATCTAAAATATAGAGGCAGCTACAGCATGGACCCGTAACCAGTCAAGTGGACCGACCACATAGGAAGGGAAGTCAAAGTCCACCTAAAATATGAAAATGTACTCCCATAAGTGGCCACACTAATAGGAGTACCTTGAGGAAGGTCCAACGTGGAGGAAAGAGATACTCATCGTGAGAGTCCTCTAAAGAGGAAACTGACAACTCTGAGGGATCTTCTAGTAGCAAATCTAGTTCGCATTCTCAAAGGAAAGGAAAGAAGCGAAATCATTCCAAAAGTCATGATCATGAAGGATTCAAGAAATCCAAACCACCCTCTTTCAATGGAGAGATTGACAAAGGGGAAGAGGTAGAAGCTTGGTTGCTTGGTTTAGATAAGGACTTCAGAGTCCATGACTACTCTGAAAACTTGAAGGATTGAATATCCATATTACACCTGAATGGAAAGGCATCCATTGGGTGGGATGACCTTAGGAATGTGAAAGGAATCAGTGAGAAAGACTTGTCATGGAAACAATTTGAGAAACACTTCAAGAATAAGTCTTTGTCAGATAAATACATTGATGGGAAGACTAAGGAGTTATATGAACACGGGCTAGGACAACTCACCATAGAGGAATATGTCAATAAATTCCTTTAGTTGTTAAGGTATGTACCTTACATATAGGATGAAAAGGTAAAAGTGCAGTGATTTATTAGTGGCTTACCTCAGACCTACAGGAACAATATTGAGTTTGACAAGCCAAATACCTTAGAGGACACTATATGAAAGGCAGGGTATTGTTATGAACAGTTTAGGAATCAGACAGAACCTCGCGAGGACTGGAAGAAGAAGTATTTTGGGATTCAAGAAGAAGGGTTTTATATCCTCAAGAATTAAGAACTGTGGTAAGGGGTCTAGGATGAAACTTCTTACTAGAAGTGTGTATCAACAAAATTTCCCCTCCCAAAGTGGTAATAAACCTTTTGGAGCAGCCCCAAGAAAGACTGATAAAGAAAAGAAAGAACCCTTGAAATGTTGGGGTTGTGGAGGAGAACATCTACTGAGGGATTGTCCATGCAAACAACATAATAGTAGGAGAGTCTACAATATCCAAGAAGCTACCAAAATCAATGATGTGGCTAGGAGCATGCCACATATTTATGCATCCATGGATAATAAACAACTCAACCACCAATATTTAGTAGTGGAGATGGAAGATATGATTGCCAATTGTCTAGTTTATATTTTAATTGACCCTGGTTCTAATTTGAGTTATGTGGCCCCTCAAACTGTTGATAAGTGTAAACTGCAACCAGTTAGACATGTTAAGCCATGGTTGGTACAAATAGCCACTGTAACCAAAAGAAAATTAGAAGAGGTCATACCAGCTTACCAATTCATTATGGATGGATTTCCTACCCAAGAGACCCTTAACATACCTCCCCTAGGATCCTATCACCTGTTGGTTGGTATGGACTGGTTAGCCACTTATAAAACCAAGTTGGAATATTACCATAAAACTTTGGAGTGTGAAAATGAAGAAGGGAGAAAAATAACCCTCCAAGGGATTCAAAGGCATGTCTTAGTGAGATGAATATCATCCCTTCAAATGAATAAGTATTGCAGAAAAGGATGTCCTATATACGGAATACAGGTGTTGGAATCTGTTGACAATGAAAAACCAAACCTAGAGGACCACCCCATATTAAGATAGTATAAAGACATGTTTTCAGAAGAGGTATTGGGTCTACCTCCGAGAAGAGACATTGAATTCTCCATAGAACTTACACCAGGAGCAATGCCAGTGTCTAGAAAACCCTATAGGATGAGTACACAAGAGCTAGTTGAGCTCAAGTTATAGCTAAAGGAGATGATGGACAAAGGATACATTTGACCCAGTGTGTCTCCATGGGGAGAACTCATCTTATTAGTGGAAAATAAATATGGCACACTCTGACTGTGCATAGACTATAGACAACTCAATAAGATAACCATAAAGAACAAATATCCCTTACCAAGAATGGATGAATTGTTTTACCAATTAAGGAGTGCTTCCATTTTCTCAAAGATTGACTTAAGGTATGGATACCGTCAAGTCCGATTCAAGGATGAATACATCAACGAAACAACCTTTAGGAGAAGATATGGTCACAATGAATTTGTGGTGGTTCCATTTGGACTAACCAATACCCCCGCCACTTTTATGTTCTTGATGAATGATGTACTCAACAAATTCCTAGATAGATTTGTATTGGTTTTCATTGATGATATCCTAATACACTCCAAGAACAGAGAGAATCATGAAGAACATCTTGAATTAGTGCTTCAAGTACTAAGAGAGCATCATCTCTACACTAAGTTTAGAAAGTGTGACTTCTTCTAGAAGCAAGTACATTACTTAGGCCATGTTATTTCTGAAGAAGGAGTGGTAGTAGACCCTTACAAGATAAAATCTATCATGGAATGGCCTACCCTAAAGGATGTATCTGATATTAGGTCCTTTATGGGCTTAGTAGGATACTATAGAAGGTTAATAAAAGGGTTTTCCAAGATTGGTTGTCCAATCACTACCCTTCAGAAAAATGGGGTTAAATTCACTTGGACATTAGAATGTGAAGAAATATTTCAAGAACTGAAATACCTTCTAACCCATGCACCCATGATGAATATTGCATACCCCGACGATGACTTCCTCATGTGTATAAATTATTGTAAGGAAGGACTCAGAGGAATTCTTATGCAATAAGGGAGTGTAATTTTCTACGAATCTAGAAAATTGAATGAGCATGAACTCAATTATTTGACCTGTGATCTAGAGTTGGTTTCCATAGTGAATACTTTAAAAATGTGGAGGTAATACCTCTTGGGTAGGATATTTTTACTTATGATAGACCAGTGTGGGTTGAGGCACCTATTTGATCAACCAAATCTCAAATCTAGACAAGCTAGGTGGATGGCCCTCCTTAGTGAGTTTGATTTTGAAATCAAACACATCAAAGGAAAATAAAATAGGGTGGTCAATGCCCTTAACAAAAGTGTGAAAATGATTCACCTGGAAGCGGTAAGCACTTGTGAAACAGATGTCATAAAGCGAGTCAGGAATGCACAAGAAACAAATGTTGGATCATGTTGTCATTGATGCCAAAGGTGTGATTGATTGATGTCATTAATTGATTTCAAGCAGGGATGATTTTAAGGATGGAAATTTATTTTAAAATGTAGAAACCTTGGCGAATCTTACTAATCCTTCATATGTCAACTATAAATGTTTGGCGATATTTTTGTAAAAATATTCAAATTTCTAAGTATTTTATATAGTTTTTATAAAATTTTGGCGATTTTTCAGGTAAAATAAT